>JAJPUD010006179.1:119462-134898 GCA_023553655.1 Myrmecobius fasciatus
ACACACACACACACACACACACACACACACACACACACACACACACACATATATACATTGCCCACCCCATTCCAATACACACACTCTGCCAGGTCACCAAAAATACCCATGCACATTCCCACCATTAAGAGAAAACTATAAGAAGCCACTTTGACTTTCAATAATTTTGCAAACAAATGAGTTTGACTTTAACTCCATTACAAAGGCTAATCTCTCCTGAATTCCTCCTGATTTGCACAGGAAATAGGCCTATTAATTATGAATAGTGTGTGCACTTTTCTCTGGTTCTCCAGAGGAACTGGTTAGGCAGTTTGTAATGACACTTTCCCTAAGCTGAGAAAATACCCCCTCACCCTCACCCTATTTAGCTGTGAGTGAAAAGACAGCTTCAGATCTGACTTTCTCTGGCTCTCCCAGAAAAAAAGGTCAGTATTGCAGGGAGAAAATGCTAAAACAACCCACAAGAACAATCCCTTCTTACCTATTATCTCCCATTATCATCTCTAACTTCACAGATTAGTTCTTTTCATTTCACTTATTTTGACCCTGTGCTGTGAGGATTCCAAGTGGATTTTAAACTCTTGTCATCCCATAATCCTACAACTATTTGAGTTCTTCCTCCTCATAGAATCACTAGTTCTTAAAGTAGAACAATAACAAAAAGAATTATTCATTGGATACTTACTGTGAGCAACTTGTATTTCCACATGGGGACAAAGACTCTGAGAAAGGTCACATCAGTTGATCTGAATTAGTTTTATAAAACCAGATACTGAACCACTGAACTGATGGATTGATAAAAATCACCACAAAACAAGAAGTGTGTGTAAGGCAAGTGCATGCAGTGAGTGCTCCAAAGGAGGATTTTCTGCCAATTTTGAATATAGGTTGTATGACCAGGGAGGAGTAACATATCAAGGAGAAACACAGAATGGGAGGATCAGGAAATCTTTTAATTTCATTTTTCCCAGCAAATGGAGCAATGAGGGAAGACCTTGTCCTTCAGAATAGGAAATAAAAAGGCTCATTCTGGTGTCTTTAGCAGTAATCCATTGAGGGATTGCTCCTGGGTAGGTCACCAGTTTCTTTCAAGAACTACAAATAAACCAATTTACTTCATACACTCCTGAGTCCTTTTTATCTTTGTAGCATACGTACTATGAGCCAAAATGTGTCAGATGTTAGAAATAAACAGACAAAAAATGAGATGGTCCCTTGCCCTAAGAAAGTCTGCATTCTACTGAGAACTAATCAAAATAATAAGAAATAGAAATGATATGGTGGGAAAGGAATACCTACTTCAAAATAAACATGTGACAAATACACAATGGCCATTCTCTCTGACAAAAAGTAGATTTATTCAGAGGAGGAGGTTATAGACAAAACGAAGGGATACAAAGCTACCAGGAATGGTAAATATGAAGTAGTTGGGAGAGCAGATAGTTAGACTAAGGAAAAAGACAAGTTTCCCCAGAGGAACTCACAATTAATTAACCAGGAGAAAGGAATACTTAATAAGGTAGAAAAAAGTCATTATCTGGCAGGTTAGCTAGAGTAAGGAAAATGGTACCATTAGAAGGAAGGCCCTATGAAGGAGAGAAAGAAAATACTTCATAGTAGACTTAGTCCTACAAAAAACCTAGCAAAGATCTTCATCATAAGTAGATCTTTTATAAGGGAAATTTACCCTTGGAGGTTTCTCTGGGAGACCAGAGAAGTAAAGGCAGGAACTTTGAGGAATCAGTCTGATCAAAGAGCTTCATCATAAACAGATCTTTTATAGGGGAAATTTACCCTTGGAAATTTCTCAGGGAGACCAGAGAAGTAAAGGGGGAACTCCGAGGGATCAGAAAGGAGCTGAATGGAATGTACCTATCTAAAAATATGCTAATAAATATTTCAAAAGGTTATTTGAAGATACTCAGAGGTTGGGGAATGGACTATGGGGGTTGGTAAAGAATTTCTTCCTACATAGTCTGGGAATTATCTGATAATAGAATTATCTGATGATAGCTTCTTCCTGACTGGGGAAGAGAGTAAGTCACATAACAACTCAAATCCACATAGCACTTTAGAGATTGTGAAACTGATTTCTTCATTAGAAAATAATTATTAGGCCTAAAAGGGTATATGTAAAACATATGAAGAAACGGGACCCAAAATGAAGACTCTTTCCTAAAACTGCAAAATTAGAAAGCAGCCAGGCAGAGACTTATCTCTTGACTTGATACATGCTATTATTTTCACTGAACCACATTGTCCTGAAATTTCTTAGTACTACCTTCCATCCAATGTAGAAATCTTCTGCAGTATTTGACCATTGGGTTTCTGTTTGGATATTCCCTTTGCTTATTTTGGAAGTGTTGTCCCTTGTCAGGGAAAGTAGAAATTTCTTCTTCATATAACCTTGTATCTGCAGTATAGGTCAAATAGCTTAGGCTATTTGGGGGTGGGTATCAGAGGATGCAAAATTTAGAGCTAGAAGGAATTCTAAAGATCATCAAGTCCAATGCCTTCATTTTACAGATAAGGAAACTGAGACCCAGAGCGATTCAGTACCTGTCCCATTATCACACATGTAGTATGTGAAAAGTGGGGGGATTTGAATTCAGGTTCTCCAACTGCAAATCCGATGATTATTATTTCCACTGAACCATAACTTAAGAACAGTTATCCCTTCCACATTTCAAGAGTTAAGGGCAAGGTGCTGCTGCAATGTAGAAAATTTATGTAAAATTTTTTGGCCCTCCCTTCTTACTAGAGAAGAAATATAAATTATTATGGTATTAAAAGATAAAATATGGTATCAATAATATTATGTTTATATATTATATTATGCTAAGCTTATATTTATATTATGCATTGCTGAGTTTCTAAACTTTTTCTGTGTTATCTATTGGCTTTTGCATGTTGCCTGCAGCTCCTGAAAAACTCCATTGAGTTCATTTCTTATGCCAATCTGTGATAAATCAAAATTAATGAAGAAAGTCACAATGTGGAAGGGAAAACTGTAATATGTTTAACTCTTATCCCCACCCCCAAACAATGCCCAGCAGCTTGATATCAGTTCCCTGACTTGCAACTGCAATGCTCATAAATAAATGAATGAATGTTATTATCTATCTATTTATCTATCTGTATACATATATACATCTACATCTATATATATATGTATATATGTACATATATATCTGTGTGTATGTGTCCTAGTCAGAAAACTTCTTTGTAAACCATTAGGAAAAAGCCTCATTAGGATGGAATGACAATGCTGATGTGGTTGATGGTGTTCTTGCTGATATCATTGTTTTTTTTCCACCAAAGACAATGGAGACACAAAATTACAGAAGAGACTTTGAGGAACATGGAATCCAACCCATATTCCCCTTCCAAAGAATTCCTACCACAATCTAATTGATACATGGTCATTCAACCTTTGCTGAAAGTTTATTAGGGAGGGCATATCTAATTGCATTCCAATCCACTTTAGGATAGCCCTGATTGTTAGGAAATCTTTCCAAATATTAAGTCAAAATTATCCTCTTTTTAATTTCTATCTGTGGCTTCTGATCTGTCCTTCTGAGTCCAAAAAGAACAAGTATAATCTGTCTTCCATGAGGCAGACCTTTTTCTCTGGGTGAAATACTCCCAATTCCTTCAGATAATCGTCATATAAAAAGGCATAGATTAAAAACTTTGTGCTTGTACTCCAAATTTTCTCCAGCTTATCAATATCCTTCCCAAATTATGATTTTTAAAACTGAACACAATCCTCCAGATGTGGTCTGACTAGGACATCACCTCCTTATTCCTGGAAAGTGTATTTCTCCTATTGCATCCCAACATCACAGTAGCCTTTTAGCATGTAATATCCTGCCAATGAGCTTGCAGTTCACTAAAGCCCTCAGCCATTTTTCAAATTCAATTCCATAAGCATTTATTAAGTTCCAACTATGTACCTGAGATTGTTCTGGGCACTGAGAATAAAGAGCTTAAAATGAAAAATCCCTACCTTCAGGGAATCTTATGTTCTGTTGGGGGTAGGAGTGGAAGTGGGATAAACGTGTAAACAAACTACAAAGTACATATATGTCTTCATGCATAATTGGACCTGGTTTCACTGGCACAGGAAATTCCTTGTGTCTATGCACATTATCATAATTTCTGCAACTTCTACTCTCAGGAGTTGCCTGAGGAAGCTGAGAGACAACCTATCTTGTAGGAAGGTCATATAGTTAAGCATGTGTCAGAAGCCAGACTTGAATTCAGACCTTTCCACTTCTTGGACTGGTTCTCAAGTTCCTATTTAATAATGTCTCTCAATTTGTGGGTACATAGGAAATCAATATAAAGTAATAGAGGGGCAAGAACTAACAAATGGGGAAGATTAGGAAGGGCCTCAAATAAAAGGAAGGCTTTAAGCTTGGGAATCCAAAAGACAGAGAGGAACAGAGAGAATGTTGAAGGCCCTAAGGACAGACAGCCTGTGCCAAAACACAAAGATGGGAGACTGAATGTTCAAGGCATACCAAATAGGCCAGTTTGGCTGGAAAACAGAATATGGAATACTATGAAGGGTCCAGATGGTAGAAAGAGTTTTTAAATGCCAAAAGAGGAGTATGTATTTTATCCTAGAAGCAATAAACAGTCACAGAAGCTTCTTGAGTAGAGGAGTTACATACATGGTCAGTCATTTGCTTTATCACTTTAACAACTAGGTGGAGGATGGGTTAAATAGGAGAGAGACTGGAAGCAGGGAGATCAATTAAGTATCTACTGGAATAATCCAAGAGAAAGCTAATGAGGCCCTAAACCAGGGGGATAGCCCTGTGATTGAAGAGAAAGGGGTGGAAATGAAAGATACTGTGAAGTTAGAATCAATATAACTTGAAAACTAATTGGATTTGAAAAAAGAAAGTCAGTAGAGGAAAAATAAAGGATCCCCTTAGTGATTAGATGGTGGATAGAGCTCTTAACAGAGGCAGAAATCAAGAAAAAGGGTTGATTTTGGAGCAAAGATGATGATAGCAGTATTATAGAGCTAGAAGGCCATGTAGTCTAAATCCCTAATTTTACAGATGAAGAAATTGAGGTTCAGAGAAGTTAAGTAACTTTTACAAAGTCTCCCACCTTATAAAGGACAGAGGAGGGACTTGGACACATCTCCTCTGACCCATACCTACTCTTTTTGCTATGTCACTTGTGTTTGCTATGCTTATGGGACCTACAGATGGAAATGTCACTTGGTAATGAGAGAATGGAGCTTAGGAACAAGATAAGACTTAAAAATCAAGGTTCATCTGCATGAAGATTGTGATTGACCCCATAGGAGCTGATGAAATCGCTGAGAGTATATAGAGAAAAGAATAGAGGGTATAGGACAGAACCCTGGTATATACCCCCACATGAGGGCAGAACATGAATGATGACCCAGTCAAGCAGACTGAAAAGGAATGGTCAGACAAGTAGAAAGAGAATGAGGGAACAGAAGGATAACAAAAACCTAGGAAAGAGAAAGTAATTTCAATAATATCAGAAAGTGCCAAAGGGATGATGTACTTGCCAATTAATTGATGATTGGTAACAAGGAAAATGGAATGTTGGAATTGGAAGGAACTTTAAAGGCTATCTGAGTCAAGTCTCTCATTTTGCAAATGAGGAAACAGAAGCCAAAAAACAATGCCATAGAGTTAGTTACTATTAGAGCTGGTCTCCTAATTCCCATGACTTTGAAGACTCTATCATGACAAAGAGGTAATGCATCTAACACAATTCCAGTTGGACATGTCTTTCTAAACCTCTGGTTAGCTTTCGCTTAAAACTTAAATATCATTTTTTTTCTGTATAGTTCTGAAATATATGGTTAAATTTCATTCATTCAGACCTCCTACTTTGCAACATGCAATCATTGTGATGAGGATTACCCATAGACTATGGAGTGCATGGGATGTTCAGAGAGGACTAATATCTCTAATGTAAGGGCTTATTGAGGCTTTTTCTCAGTTGCTTTGTACCTTTGGTGTATAATTCAATTTTCACCTGTGATTCTAAGAAACTGTAGCATTGACTGAAGTCACACCGCAGTGAACCATCTCAGCAGATGTTCATTTAAATCAGCCCAGAGGAATTCTCCAGTTTTAAAAACTTAGCATTAAAGCCCAGAAACTCATAAAGATGCAAATCATTGGTCAATATAAGAAAGAATTTATGAGCAATTAGCTATCAGACAATTACACGAATTCCCTGCCACAACAGATCTTCAGGCAGAAGCTGGATACCTACTTGCCCAGGATATTGTAGGGAAGGTGTCTGTTCTAGGAGAAGATGAATTAAAAGACCTTAAGGATCCTTTCTAAATCTGGGAATTTTATGATTTTAATTTTGGGTATAGATAAGTTATATTGAGAATAAATATAAAAAAGAATTTTTGAGTATTTTTAAGACCCTATCCTGTGCCAAGTGATAATTACAAGAAAGAAAGAGAATTGGAGGTCTGTCCCACCTGGATGCATTCAGCCATGATTTTCTTTTATTTTCCTGGTGTTATCTTGATGGTCACAGGGAATCCTGTGAGCCTGTTGCTCAAGAGAGATATCACATATTTCCTCATTTTTTCAAAGTACTTTATTATTTCAAGTTTCTCCTCAACACTTAAAATTTTCCTTTTGTATGGGCAGCATATTTTTAAACTGGGATGTCGAATAATTATTTATATATATGTATAGACATATGCATGTGCATGCATATATATGTACATACGTGACACGTTCATATATGTTGCATTGTGTGCATGTATATGTATATTTATATTTGTACATATATAAATGTATTGCATATTCATGTATATGTTTATGTTTATATATGTGTGTGCATTGCCATTGCAGATGTATAGGTGTATTGTTTATGTATATGTACATATGTGATATACATATGCAAATATATATGTATGTGTTCACAAACACTAATGAATAGCAAAACACAACTTTATAAAGTAACACACAGACAGTAAACCGAGGTAGTTGGTAGATGTTTGAGGTGTTTATGTTTGTGCATTTTGTCTATTTCTCTGCAACCCAGTTCATCTGGATACAGTTTTCTGTGTTCACTTAGGGTTTCTCATGGTCAAAATAAAACATAAGCAAACATGGAATTCACTTTATGCTCAAATTGTTCCCTAATACAGTAATAGCACTGGAACAAATTTGCATTTTCAAAACAAGGTTTATAGCAGAACTGAGTGTACTTAATACTGAAATGGAACCATGATCTCATCAGTGGGCATATAAGCCCTTCAACAATGCACATCACAAACTATCTGTGTCTGTCCATCCTGGGTGCGTCTTGTTCATGTCCTCCCAAAAGTTCCCCACAAGGGGCTCATCCAATGAGCTATTATGTTTTTGTCTCTTTTTCTTGATATCATAAGCATAGCAGTGAGGTACTCTATCCATCATTCCTTACCACACTTTATGAACAGCCTGTGTTCTTTTTCTATCATACATTTCTCTGATAACATCCTTTGCTATAGCATTTTTCAGAATTCCTCATTGTACAGAAATATGTTCTGCATGACTTCATAACTATACTGAGCATTGTATTTTTTGCCTTCTCAATGGGTAGAGATAGAAGGAAATGAGAAGAGAATTCAGAATTAAAAATAAAAATTAATAAAATAAAATAGAAGTTGGAATTTCTCATTGGTTACACACTGTAACCTGTTCAGGTCCATTAACCTTGCCTTTGTCTTGTGTGTGATGCATTTTTAGTTCTTTAGAGACTATTGTGTCTGTGTCTTCCAGCCTTACACAATAAAATACAAATTTCTTTACACTAAGAAGCATTGGGTCATGATCAGTGGGGATAAGAACTCAATTTACCAGGGAACTTCCAGGTGAGGAAAATACTTCTACCAATGAGGGTCTGCAATATAGAATCTTAGAGAATTGTCTAAAGGATTTGAAAGTTAAATTACTTTTGCAAGGTCACAAAACCTGTCTGTATCAGAGATAGGATTTGGGGTCTTCAGGGTTCCAAGACCAGCTCTCTAGCTATTCTGCCATGATGCACTCCAGATGGTGTATCAATTAGAATTGGCGTCAGGAGGTGATGAGTTCAAGGCCCACCCACAATGCTTTCTAGCTGTTGGGACCATCGGCAAATCATTTATCCTTTGTTTCCTGACCTGTAAAAAATGAGCTGATAATAATAATCATCCCTGTAGTGCTACCTCTGTGGTTTATTGTGTATTTCTAATGAGATAATGCATGCAAATCCCACTGAAAACTTTAAGGTACTATATACATGTCAGCTATTATTATTTAGGGGCCTTAATGCCTGGCCCCCCATAGCTATAACCATCCTGGTCTCCCAACAGGATGCCTTTTTCTCTCCCTGATTGTATTTTCCCCTAAATCTAAAAGAGAAACCCTGTAGAGTGAGAAACATCACAAAAACCCATAAATTATTTTCCAGGGGAGTGGTGGTGGTCTCTTCTCCTCCCACTGTCCAGATGGCTTTTTGAAAATAGACATGTCTAATTTTACTGGCTAGAGAAGAGAGCCTCAAGCTGGAAAGGGGAAGGGGGTGGAGGAGAGAAGAATGGTTAGGATGGAGAGTGCTGGCTCTTGTTTCAGGGACCTCATTGTACTTGTGGCCTTTGAACATGGTCCTCTTTACCTTCCCTGATGTGGGTGACTTAGGTCACAACATCTCTCTCTCTCTCTCTCTATGTATATATATGTATATGTATATATATATATATATATATATATATATATATATATATATACACTGAATAGACATCTAACTTACAAAGTACAATTAGAGAGGCATTAGAAAGCAAATTCCCTACCACCCCCAAAAAGAATTCTCCATCGCCTGAAATGGTGCCCTAAATTCTGCCTTAGATACTGATGCCTTTGTTTCTAGATGGTTTCTTGATTTTTCAGAAATAATCTGCAGCTTAAACCATTATCCACAATTAGCATCTTTGGGTCAGTTAGGTGGTGGAGTGGATAAAGCACTTTTTTTTTGAGTCAGGAGGAGTTCAAATCTGACCTCAGTCACTTAACACTTCCTAGCTGTGTGACCCTGGACAAATCACCTAGCCCCAATTGCCTTGCACTTTTTTTTTCAATTAACATCTTCATAGAATTACAGCTTACAGATAACACCAAAACAAATGCAAAGTGATGTGGACCTATAAGAAGTCAGCTGCCTATGTCTAAGGATAACTTTCACAGAAGTAGAATCAGCAGTAATAGGTATAATCAGTGACAGAGGAGAACTGGTCATGAAGAAAGAATGAGAGGTAATAGAGGGATGGTTTCTAAGGTTACATTAGTCTTCAATCAATTCACTAATTATTAAATACCTATAATGTAACAAGGGAAGGCAGAGTGATCCTTGGAGTCAGAAAGTCCTAGCATAGGCTATCTCTGTCAATCTGGCCAAGTACTAAGCTTCTCAGTGCCCTAAGCAGCTCTCTCAAATCATAAATTGCAAAGAGTTGCTGATCTGATCTGTATCAATAGAGGGACTTTTTACATTAAGAGATTCCCTGTACCATAGAAACCACATTTCATGGACTACCCCCCCTCCCCCCCCCCAAAAAAAGAACTGAAAGAAAGACTCCAGTATACCAAATGTCAGATTCTGGGTGGATGGATCCATGGGGAAGTAAGGATTGATGAGAATATAGAGTGATAAAACAGGTTCCACCAAATATGCAAAGGAAGAATCATAGGTCCTTAGAGCTAGAAGAAATCCTAGGGTTCAGGAGCCCAGAAATGGGAAGTGATTTGTTCAAGACACAAGGCAGGAAGAATAGAGACAGGACCAAAACTAATTCCAAGGAATAGCAATACAGAAAGAGTTCATATTTTGTGATGAGGACATAAGTAAAAGGGAATTCACTTACAAGTAAATGGAGCTCATAAATTTTTTTAATTAAAAAAAAAACAGTGAATGGAACTTATGGTCATGGCATTAACCCCATAACCCACAAGATATAGGCATAGTCCTGCTAAAGAGTTAGTTATGTTCACATATTCCCAAAGTAGATTACTAGGAGAAATCCATAATCTTGGAAGAAAATAGTACGAAATAGCAATTGTCTGTGTCTGGAAATAGCTGTGGCTCAATGGATAGAGTTTTGGGTCTTGAGTCAGCAAAACTTGTGTTCAAATCCTCCTGAAGACATTTATTAGTTATATGACCCCAGGCAAGTCATTTATATTTGTTTGCCTCAGTTTGCTCAACTTTAAAATGGGGATGATGATAGCCTTACAGTGTTGTCTTAAGGATGAAATAAAATATCATTTTTTTAAAAAGCTCTTAACACATTGCTGGGCACATAGTAGGTATTATATAAATGCTTTCTCCACCCCTCCAAGAGAGTGACCACAGTGAAATAGTAATGGAAAAACCTTGGGCAGGAGAATAAAAAATGGACATATGTACTTTTTGGAGTTTTGATGACATGTGGGAATTCTTTTTGTTTGTTTTTCCTGCAGGAAAGGGATGAAAAGGAAGAAGAAGGGAAGGTGATAGTTTCATGCTTTGGTGTCAGAGACCCTGGATTCATATTTTTTCTTTGACACCGGCTGTATATGTGTGATCTTAGGCAAGTCATTTAATTTTTATGAGATTCAGTTACCTCATCTGTAAAATGGGGGTGGTAGAAGAACCAGATGGTTTCTGAGGTCTCTTCTATCCCAAGATACAAATAGATACTTTTGGGGGAGGATTGGGGCTTTCAATGAATCATTATTCCCAGCTTTACTAAAGAAGTAATCTCTAGAGATTTTTTTTTATCTATGTTTTATTTATTTATTTATTTGTTTTTATCATTCAATTTCTCCTTTTCTTCCTCTTGCTTTCTGCTCTGGAGACATTTATAGAGTTCCTCAATCTTTGTCAAAACTCCATAGTGTCATTTCTTTGGTGACAGTGAAAGATCAAAGGCACATAGGTATTTACTTAGGGCAAAAGGTTACATTTGGTGCTAGGTTGTATAGAGGGAGGAAAGGGAAACATCTATTTAAGGTACACAGAGTTTATACAGAAAAGAACCATAATGTACAGCATTCAAGCAATTAAATTCCAATCACCCATTATTTTTAGGCACAGTTGATACCCTGGCCAGAGGCAGAACTGGATGACCTCTGGAAATATTACCTGCCCATCTTCCCCTCCCCTTGTTATTCCAGGGAGGTTCTGAAATATATAATGTCTCATTCAACAAGTATTACTTTATCTAAAAACTTCTTGTTCATATCCTTTGACCATTTATCAATTAAGTAATGACTTGTATTCTTATAAATTTTATAAAGTTCTTTATATATTTGAGATTTGCAATCTTTATCTGGGAAAAGAAACATTAAATATCTAATAAGTGCCAGGTTCTGTTATTTCTCATTTTAAAATTGAGGAAACTAAGGCAAATAGAGATTGCGACTTGCCTAGAGTCATACAACAAATATTTACCTGTGGCCAGATTTGAGTTCAGGTGCTGACTCTAGAGTTAGCTTAGCTCTAACCACTGTGGTACCTAGACAATTCTAAGCACAGGGCAGTAAAGACACCACCAGAAACAACAAGGAGACTGATCAGAGCCTAGAGATTAGAAGGCAACTAGTCAGCCATGAGATTAGAAAGATAAGTAGCAACCAGGTGGGGAGAGCTTTAAATTCCAAACAGAGGAATTTGTATTTCATCCTCAAGACAATAGGAAGTCTCTAGAGTTTTGTTTTTGTTTTGTTTTTAGTTGTTTTTGTTTTTTTCTAACAAGAGAGCAACATAATTGGAGCTGTACTTTAGGAATATGAATTTGACTTCCATGTGCAACATAGGTTGAAATAGTTCAGAAAGGTGAAAGTGATGAGAAATTGAAATAGGATATTGTGGCATAAGTGGAGAGAAGAAAACGATGTGAGAGATGGAAGTAGAATTGACAAGACTTGCCAATTATTAGTTAGGTTAATGGAGGAAGATGGGAAGAGAGTGAAGAAAAGTTAGGAGTGCCTAGGAGGTTGTAAATAGGAACAACTGGAAAGATGGTGGTCTCAATAGAAATAGGGAACTTAGAAAAAAAAGAATGGATTGGAGAAGGGAAAGAGAGTGGGCTATATTTTGGATAAGATGAGTTTGAGGTGACTATGGCACCCAAGGGCTTTCCTAATATTTCTAGGAAAGAACTTCCCAGGTATTTCACAGGTGAAGCAGCAGAAAGCCCAAGAACTCTCCCAAATTAACTTTTCTAAATGGCAGCATTTACCATGTCACATTCTAGTTTAAAAAATCCCCCATTACCAACAGGCTTAAATTTAAACTTCTTAGTTTGATATTCAAGACTACTACAATCTACATGTAAGTAATGCCAGGAACTGAATCATTTCCATTTAAATTGTCTTAGGAAGATTCTGAAGATCACCTGTCAGGATAAGGTGTCAGACACTGAGGTCCTTTCTTAAGCTAAACTGCTAAGCATTCAAACTCTACACAGAAAGCACAACTCCAATGGACTGGCCATGTTTGAATGACAAATAAATGCTTGCATAAAAGAACATTTTGTGGAGAATTCACTCAAGGCAGGTGCTCTGGATGACACTCTCAAGATCGCTCTGAAGAACTCTGGAATTGATTGTGTGATGTGGTAGACACTAGCAAAGGACCTTCCAGCATGGCAGTGCTGACATCAAAGAAGGAACTTTACTCTTTGAACAAAGCAGAATTGCAGTAGCTCTAAAGAATTGTGAGATGCGCAGATTTAGAGATATTTCTAAAACAAATGGTGAAATGAAGTCTTTGTGTCATAGAGCCTTCAGAGCTCATATTGGTCTGATCAGCTACAGTTGGATATAGTACCTTGACTCTACTGTCTCAGTGTCATTGGGTCATCTTCAAGAAAGGACAATAATCAACCTGATGATGAAGGACTTGAGTGCAAGTGAAAGATGAGGACTGAATATATAGACCTAGTAAGTCATCTACATAGAAATGATAATTAAATCCATGGAGACCAATACGAGTTCTTTGATAAAGAGAGTGTGGAAAGAGAATAGAATCCAGGACAGAACATTAAAGGACTCCTATACATCCTGAGTGGGATATAGATGACAATCTAGCAATAATTGGATAGAAGTAATCAAATAGGTAGGGGGAGAACCAAAAGATAAGACTGTCATGAAAATCAGAGCAGAGAGAACATTCAGGAGGAGAGGGTGTTTTAGAATGTTAAATGAGGTCAAGAAGGATGAGGATTGATGGTATCAGATTTAATAATTAAGAGATCATTTCAAACTTTGGAAACAATAACTTTATTTGAACAATGAGCTTGGAAAGCCAGACGTAGAGGAGAAAAGTATAAGTAAAGGCAATGAGTATAGGGGACTTTTTTTTTCTAAAAGTTTAACTGTGAAAGGGAGGGAGAATTTAGAACATTTAGTCAAGGTAATAATAGAGTCAAGTAACTGATACATTGTTGGTGGAGTTGTGAACTGATCCAACCATTTTGGAGAACATAATCCATTGGGATCTATGTTCAAAGGGCTATCAAAACTGTGCATAACTCTTTGATCCAGCAGTGTCGCCGCTGCGCCTGTATCCCAAAGAGATCATAAAAAGAAAAGGACCCACATGTGCAAAAATGTTTGTAGTAGCCCTTTTTGTAATGGCAAGGATCTGGAAACTGAGTGGATGCTCATCGTTGGAGAACGGCTGAATAAGTTATGTTATATGAATGTTATAAAATATTATTTTTCTATAAGAAATATGATATATGAATATTATAGAATATTATTGTTCTATAAGAAATGATCAGCAGGATGATTTCAGAAAGGCCTGGAAAAACTTACATGAACTAATGATAAGTGAAGTAAGTAGAACCAAGAGAATATTGTACACATCAACAACATACAATGATCAATTCTGATGGACGTGGTTCTTTTCAACAGTGAGTTGATTCAGATCAGATCTTGTGATGGAGAAAACCATTTGTACCCAGACAGAGCACTGTGGGGACTGAGTGTGGATCATAACATTGCATTTGAAAAGCCTTTGCTGTTGTTGTTTGCTTGCATTTTGTTTTCTTTTTCATTTTTTTCCTTTTTGATCTTATTTTTCTTGTGCTGTATGATAATTGTGGAAATATGTTTAGAAGAATTGTACATGTTTAACATATATTGGATTACTTGCTGTCTAAGGGAGAAAGTGGGGGAAAGGAGGGAGAAAAAAAATTGGAACACAAGGTCTTGCAAGGGTAAATGTTGAGAATTATCTATGCATATATTTTGAAAATAAACAGCTTTAAAAATAATAAAGTCAAGTAAAGGTTTGAGATTTTTAATTTTTTTCCCAAGGCAATCAGGGTTAAGTGACTTGTTCAGGGTCACATGGTTAGTAAGTTTCTGAGATCAGAGTCAAAGTTAGATTCTCCTGAATCCAGGGTCTATACTCTATCTACGATACCACCTAGCCACTCTATTTTTGTTTATTTTTCAGGATTAGAGAAACATTGATATTTTTGTAGATATCAAGAAAAGAGTCACTATATAGGGAGAGATGGAAGATAGAGATTTTTGTCAGAGCAGGTTGCCAGAGGAGATGGGAGGAGATACAGTCAAGTAGAGAGAAGGGCTGCCTCTTCATCAAAGAGGAGCAAAGGAAGAAAGAGTGGAGGATAGCATGGGGGGTTAAATGGAGAGTAGAGAAGGAGATATATTTTCTCAAAAAAGTATGAGTCAAGGTTCTCTGTAAAACAAGTGAGAGGAAAGAGAGTTGGTGTGGGTGGTTTTAGAAGAGAGAAAGGCTTAGCTTAGGTACTGTTCAATATGGTATAGGAAAAAAATAAAAGGATTGCCTTGGGCAGTGAAGGCCCAGCTGAGATTAAGTAGTAAAAATTTGTTGTAAATCCAGTTAGCACACTGCTTGGACTGGACTTTATTCAGCCCCATTCAAGACAGAAGTATCTAGAGTAGAAGTATAAGAGAAAAATCTTGGTGATAATCCCAGGTTGGTATTTCACAGGGTGTGAATGCTAGTAGGATGGGGGACACTAGATTTTACTTTGGAATAGAGTGTTGCTATTATCATCTGTCCTGCATTCTTAAGAGAGAAAAGAAAGAAAGAAGGAGGGAGAGAAGGAAGGAAGGAAGGAAGGAAGGAAAGAAGGAAGGGAAAAAGGAAGGGAGGAAGGAAGAAAGGAAGGAAGGAAGGAAGGAAGGAAAGAAGGAAGGAGGGAAAAAGGAAGGAAGAAAGGAAGGGAAAGAGGGAGGGAGGGAAGGCAGAAGGGAGAGAAAGAGAAAGGGAGGGAGAGAGGAAGGAAGAAAGAAAGAAGGAAAAGAAGGAAGGAAAGAGAGGAAAAAAGAAAGAAGGAAGGAAGGAAGGAAGAAAAAGAAAGAAAGAAAGAAAGAAAGAAAGAAAGAAAGAAAGAAAGAAA
>JAJPUD010006180.1:2588-89995 GCA_023553655.1 Myrmecobius fasciatus
CCCAAATATTTTATACTATCTACAGTTATTTTGAATGAAATTTCTTTTTGTATCTCTTGCTGCTGAACTTTGTTGGTAATATATAAAAATGCTGCTGATTTATGTGGATTTATTTTGTATCCTGCAACTTTGCTAAAGTAGTCAATTGTTTCTAGTAATTTTTTAGTCGAGTTTCTAGGGTTCTCTAAGTATACCATCATATCATCTGCAAAGAGTGATAATTTGGTTTCCTTATGACCTACTCTAATTCCTTTAATCTCTTTTTCTTCTCTTGTCAGAGCTAACATTTCTAATACAATATTGAATAGTTATGGTGACAGTGGGCAGCCTTATTTCAATCCTGATGTTATTGGGAATGGTTCTAGTTTGTCCCCATTACATATGATGCTTGCTGATGGTTTTAAATAGATGCTACTGATCATTTTAAGGAAAAGTCCATTTGTTCCTTTCTAGTATTTTTAATAGGATGGGTGTTTGATTTTATCAAATTCTTTTTCTGCATCTGTTGAGATAATCATGATTTTTGTCAGTTTGATTATTGATATAGTTAATTATGCTGATAGTTTTCTTGTTATTGAACTAAGCCTGCATTCCTGGTATAAATCCTATTTGGTCATAGTGTATTATCCTGGGGATGACTTTCTGTAATTTCATGGCTAATATTTTATTTAAGATTTTTGCATCCAGATTTTTTAGGGAAATTGGTTTATAATTTTCTTTACCTGTTTTCATCCTACCTGGTTTAGCTATCAGCACCATATCTGTGTCATAAAATGAATTTGGTAGTACACCTTCTTTCCCTGTTTTTTCAAGTAGTTTATATAATATTGGAATTAATTATTCTTTGAATGTTTAATAGAATTTACATGTGAATCCATCTAGCCCTGGAGATTTTTTCTTAGGGAGTTGATTAAATAGCTTGTTCTGTTTCTTTTTCTAAAATGGGTCTATTTAAATAATTTGTTTCTTCTTCTGTTAACCTGGGCAATTTATATTTTTTATAGATGTTTCTTCATTTCATTTAGATCATCAAATTTATTGGCATAAAGTTGGGCAAAATAACTCCTAATTATTGCTCTAATTTCCTCTTCATTGGTGGAAAGTTCTCCCTTTCATTTTTGACACTAACAACTTGATCTTCTTTCCTTTTTCTAATCAAATTACCTAAAGGTTTTTCTATTTTGTTGTTGTTGTTTTTTCATAAAGCCAACTCTTAGTTTTATTTATTAATTCAATACTTTTCTTATTTTCATTTTTATTAATCTCCCCTTTTATTTTCAGAATTTCCAATGTGGTATTTAATTGAGGGTTTTTAATTTGTTCTTTTTCTAGCTTTTTTTGTTCTAAGCCCAATTCTTTGATCTTCTCTTTTTCTATTTTATGCAAGTAAGCATCTAGAGATATAAAATTACCTCTTATAATTACTTTGGCTGTGTCCCTCAAATTTTGGTATGTTGTCTCATTATTGTCATTCTCCTGGATAAAATTGATTGTGTCTATGATTTGCTGTTTCACCCATTCATTCTTTAGCATTGCATTATTTAATTTCCAATTAACTTTTGGTCTGTTTTCTCATGGCCTTATATTGCATGTGATTTTTATTGCAATATGATCTGAAAAAACTGCATTTACTATTTCTGCCTTTCTTCATTTGATTTTGAGGTTTTTATGCCCTAACACATGGTCCATTTTTGTATAAGTTCCATGAAGTGCTGAGAAAAAAGTAAACTCCTTTGAGCTGTTTCTTCAGTTTTCTCCAAAGATCTATCATACCTAACTTTTCTAACATTTTGTTTACTTCCTTAACTTCTTTCTTATTTATTTTGTGGTTTGATTTATCTGATTCTGAGAGAGCAAGGTTGAGATCCCCCACTAGTACAGTTTTGCTGTCTATTTCTTCTTGTATCTCTCTTAATTTCTCTTCTAGGAATTTGGATGCTAAACCATTTGGTGGATATATGTTTAGTACTGATCCTGTTTCATTGTCTATAGTACCTTTAGTAAGATATAGTTTCCTTCTTTATCTCTTTTAATTAGATTTAGCTTTGCTTTTACTTTATCTGAGATCAGGATTGCTACCTCTGCTTTTATTTGTTCACCTGAAGCATAATAGATTCTGCTCCAGCCCTTTACCTTCACTCTGTATGTATCACTGTGCTTTAAATGTGTTTCTTATAAACAACATATTGTTGGATTCTAGCTTTTAAACCAGTCTGTTATTCCGCTTCCACTTTATGGGAGAATTCAACCCATTCACATTCACAGTTAAAATAACTAATTCTGTATTTCTTACCATCTTATTTACCCAAAGTTATGTTTTTCTCTTTCCCTCGCCCCTTCCCTTCAGTGTCTTGCTTTTGATGACCACCTCCCTCAAATAATTCTCCTCCTTTAGAGCCTCTCCCCCTTTTTTACATCTTTCCTTTAATTCTTCTGTTTTCCCTAGTCTTTTCCTTTTCTTTTCCACCTTTCCCTCCACTTCCCCATAAGGTGAGACAAGTTTCTCTGTGACACCAAATATGTCTGATATTCTCTCTTAGAGCCAAATCTGATGGGAGTAAGATTCACACATTGCTCATCCCCCTTCCTTCTTTCCCTTAATTATATTAGGTTTTCTTTGCCTCTTCATGAGATTTTACCTTATTTTTACCTCCTTTTTTTTAAACCTTATTTTATCTCCTTTTTACTCTTTTTCCAGTATGATCCCCTTTCTACTGCTAGTTTCCTTTTCATATTATCAAAGTAAAATCAAATTATACACACTGCAAAACACTTTTCACACATAAAGTCTAACCTGAACAATTGGAAAAATATTAATTGCTTGTGAGTAAGCTGAGCCAGTATAATAAAATGATATTTTTACCCAAATTAATTTTTATCTTTAGTGCCATACCAATCAAACTACCAAATTATTTTATAGATGAAGAAAAAAATGATAAAATTCATCTGGTAGAAGAAAAAGTCAAAAAGGTTAGGAGAATTAATGAAAAACAATGTTAAGGAAGGTATCTTAGCAGTACTAGATTTCGAGCTATATTACAAAGCAGTAATCATCAAAGCAATCAAGTACTGGCTAAGAAATGGAACAGTAGATCAATGGAATAGTTTAGGAATACAATACTCAGTAGTAAATGGCCCTAGTATCCTAATGTTTGCAAATGATGACTTTGGGATAAGAACTCAGAATTAGAAAAAATAAACTGTTAGGAAAATTTGAAAGCAATTTGGCAGAAACTAGGTACAGACAACACCTCACACATTTGACAAAGCCAAAATGGAAATATGATTTAGACATAAAGGGAAATAGACATAAGACATAAATATTAGGGGAGTGTGGAAAATTTTGCT
Organism: Myrmecobius fasciatus; assembly: GCA_023553655.1. Classification (NCBI taxonomy): domain Eukaryota; kingdom Metazoa; phylum Chordata; class Mammalia; order Dasyuromorphia; family Myrmecobiidae; genus Myrmecobius; species Myrmecobius fasciatus. The sequence goes on from JAJPUD010006180.1 coordinate 5,937, forward strand.
AATCAAGCCATGAAAAAGGAAAAAAATTTGATCACACAAGAAATTGAGATTATAGGATATAAAGTGGATAACTTTGATTAAATTAACTTTAAAAGATTTTGCACAGACAAAAGCAATGCAGCCAGGATTAGAAAGGAAGCAGGAAACTGGAGTGTGGAAGAGAGAGGGGAAGGTGAGATTTACACCATATTTCACTGATAAATCAAAGCCTCATTTCCCAAATATATAGAGAATTGGACCAATTTAAAATAATACAAGTCATTCCTCAATTGTCAAAGAATGTGAACAGGCAGTTTTCAGAAGAGGAAATCAAAGCTATCTATAGTCATATGAAAAAAAAATGCTCTAAATAACTATTGATTGGAGAAATACAAATTAAAACAACTCTTAATAACTACCTTACATTCATCAGGTCGATTGAAATGATAGAAAAAGAAAATGGCAAATGTTCAAGGGATGTGGGAAAATTGGGACACTAATGTGCAATTAGTAGAGTTGTGAATTGAATCATCCATTCTGGAGAATACTTTGTAATTATGCCCAAAATATTATAAAACTATGTGTAACCTTTGACCTAGCAATACCGCTACTAGGTCTGTATCCCAAAGAGATTTAAAAAAAAAAAAAAAAAAGGAAAATGACTATCTGTACAAAAAGTTTAAATGCAGCTTTTTTTTTGTGGTGGCAAAGAATTGGAAAATGAGCAATTTCCATCAGTTGTGGAATGACTGAACAAGTTGTGATTTATGATTGTGATGTAATACTATTGATTTATAAAGAATGATGAGCAGGATTACATGTGTTTTTTAAAATTATGAATGGGGATAAGGGAGAGTAACTAACTCAGTTTTATAAACATGTAAAAAATTGTTTTCAATGTGGCTGGGGAAAAATATTAAATCATTAAATAAATCTTAAAAAAAAAGAAAAGAAAAGAAAAGAAAAATAATATTCACCTTCTGAGGAAAAGCTGATGGAGTCTGAATACAAATTGAAGCATAGTGGTTTTTTTTTTTTTGCTTTCTTCATTTTTATTTTTTTGCTTTGTTCAATGTTTTCTTTTGTCACAGAGTTAATATGGAAATGTTTTGCATGACTATATGTATGCAATCTATATTAAGTTTCTTGACTTCTCAAAGAGGGTGAAAGAATTCACAACTCAAAATTTTTTTAAAAGTGTTTAAAATTGTTTTTACATGTAAAATTAGGGAAGAACAATTGTTAAAATCTGCTTTTTTGTATTCTTTGACATTTATCAGTTGGAGAATGGCTCTTATAGATTTAATTCAGTTCCTTATGTCTTGGAAATGAGACTCTTACCAGCAAAGCCTCTTGCAAAAATTTTTTTCCTGTATTTCTATTAAGAAATAAGGGGAGTAGAATTAGATGGGATATATAGAAGGATATGTAAATCAATGGGAATGGGATAAGATATGTACATTAATGGGAAAGGAATAATGAGGGAAGGATCTATGGGGGGAAGGGAAGGAGAGGTTAAATAATAACAAGGCAAGTTAACTGGTAGAAGTGAAGTAAAAGGAAGAATTAGCAGAGATAAGAAATAAGAGATGTATACATATATATATATATATATATTATATATATATATAACATAATAACAATGATCAAGAGTAGAATATGTTAGAAAAAAAAGTAGGGGCAGTAATCATTGATCTTAGACAAAGTCAAACTTAAAAAGATTCAATCAAGAGAGAAATCTATATTATGAGTCAGGCATATTACTATTGTCTTAGATGTATGTGCATGTGCGTGTGTGTGTGTGTGTGTGTGTGTGTATGAGAGTGTGGGTGTGTAATGTATGCATAAATATATCCATGCTTAACTGCAGCCTGCTTGGGCGGGGTGGGGAGAGGAAAGAAGAAAAAACAATAAAGTAAAAAATGTTCATCAGGAAGCAAAGATGTACAGTTATGAATGTAGTGTTTTCTATTATGAATGATTTCTTGAAATGGAAATTTATTGTTATATATTTTGAATTCTCTCTTATGTTTTGCTGAGCACATGACAGTTGTTTTTTGGGGGGAGATGTTTTTTCTTTTTACCTTTTCTATTTTGTTTTAAATAAATACATTAAAATATGGAGTAAAATAAAGTCTTTAAAAAGTGTTTTTCTTTAGTCATCTGTTTCTGTGAAGTATTTTCTTTGCAGGAATTTTGTAAGATTTGTAGTATAGGTATTATTATCATTTTACATGTGAGGAAAACTGTCTCAGAAAGGTTAAATGACATGCCTTCCTGATCACACAGCTAGTAATTGTGGAACCAGGATTCAAACCCATCTCCTGGCTCAAAGTCCATTGCTATTTCTCCTGTAATGTGGTATTTCAGCTTTAATATTAAAAGTTACTTAAGTCAGAAATGACAGTGGATCAATTTTCTCTCCATCTATTAAAAGGCCATTGAGCCTAAGAGGTCAGATACATAATCCATGGTTTTTTTTTAAATTTTGTTCTTGATTGTTTTTCATAGAAATCTGTGTTTCTGGAGGGCATAGGGCTGATTAAGCATTTTTACTATGACCATATCATAATTTATTTATTGTATTTGTATTGATCTAACTAAAAAGATTTCTTGTCAAAGAATACTTATTCTTTGACACTATAAATTGTCTGTTTTCAGAACTTCAAAGGACCAAATGTATGAGGTAGAAGGAGGGAAGCAATAATAAAAAAGTATACAGTTTATACTACCATTTGACAATAAATGTCTGGTAAGATACAAAGTATTGTGCTTATATAAACTCCCCAGCTGCTTAGGTAATAGTATATATTTAAATCAATTGCCCTCTGTTAGTTCTTTATGAACCTCTGAAATAAATTTGTCTGACGTTTAAAGAAAATCATCCTTTAAAATTTTTTGAGTTTATTTCCTTCCTCTTATAAAAAGTTTTTTCTTTAAACACTGGCTTTTTATGTCTTTTATGGGAGCTCCACTTTGAACAGATTAGAAGCTAAAATAACTAAATTCAGTAAACTCTTTTTCCAGCTGCCTCTTACACAATTACAATTTTCTCTTTCTTTTTCTCTTTATATACTCTAATTGTTTTGCCAGGTGCAAAATGCTCTCAGTGGGGTAAGCTGTTAGTGTTCCAGTGCAACTGTGTTAGATTATATATTGGCTAAATTATATATTATGTATGAGCTCTCTGAAGATGACATTTTAAAAATTTGTAATAACATATGATGGGTACCATATGATGATATAAGAGACCAATTCTCAAAACCTCCAAAAAAAATTAGAATTACAGTAAATGTGTCTTTTAAAAATTAAAGGTATTTTAAAAGCATTTTTCATCATATATTAATAATAGAAATACTTTGTAATAAAACCTATGTACTTTCATTAAAATGTCCCAAGAGTAATATATACTATTATTTGTTCAGTCAACCAGTCAGTACATAATTGCTTACTATATGTCAGGCAGTAGGTTTAATGTTAGCAATACAAAGAAAAGCAAAAGACAATCAGTAGCGCACATTTTAACAGTTGTGAAAATGATGAAATTTTGCAGGTATTAAAAAGATCAGTTGGTGTTCACAACACTCTTATTTATGGCTACAGATAGCCTATTTCTGATTCCCCCCAGAAGAAAATTTATTAAAGTCTCTGATGATTTTGAAGAATTAATTCATTTTGTGTATATAAGAAATTTGATTTTTCTGACTTGCCACAATTTAAGGCTCAATTAACCATTTTAATTCCTTCATTTTTATTATATAACAATTTAAATTAATTTTAGCTTTTATATTTTATTTTATATTTTGATTGATACCTATATAATTGTTATAGTAGTGTAACCTAACATAGGTATGTTTAGTCAGAACCAATACTTTGAGTTTCTGTTCACATAGGAATCATCTATTTTTACCTCAATATCTGTATCCAAAAAAAAGAAAAGGGCTACTACAACTTTATTTCTATTTCCCATTTATTTTCTGGCTTTTCTTTACTTGCGCATTTGTAAAATATTTATTCCAATTCTATGAATTCCCCTTTTTGTATAAACTTACCCCTATCATGGGCTACTTTCTGTTTCCATTTCTTTTTCTTTCATAGGAAGGCTCCCATTTACTTATCCTGTTTACTGTTGTGGTCTACTTACAAATATATATTATGTTCTCAGTTATTCCTTGCCTGAAAAAAAAAAAAAAACTTGGATAAAAAATTTCATTTGTCTTATAAAGGAAATAGGTAGTTATTCCAAGTCAAAGTACAATGTATTGTTCTTTTATTTCAATCGATATGTTATTAGCTGTGGATATACCATATAAGTTTATGCTTGTGAGTGTTTTTCAGAATAGCCTAAGAAGAACACATTAAATATTATAAATTGTATAGTAAACCAGATCGGGTAGTAGTATATTCATTTCACATCTTGAAGGGTGCTGAGCAAAAGTTCTTTTCATGTTTTTACTAGTTTAGTGAATGTGGTTAGAATATAGGAAAGAATATATGGAAACTAAAATGTCTACTAAAGAAAAAAGTATCCTTCTTTTCTCCCAGTATCTTGGTAAATTAGGAATAGCAGTACAGCAAAAGTCAGATTCTGAATTCAACTACTTCTAACAAATCATTCCCTAGTTGTACCTGCTTCATAGGCTTAAATCAGATAAATCTATGAAGGTATTTTGTTAAACATTGTAGCCTTTAATGTAATATAGCTTTCAATCTTGTCAAAGTTAAGACAATCATTCTGTTATTAAAATTATTATATTGAATATTTATAATTTTCAAACATAAAGTAATCCTATGTTTCCATTTCTACTGTCTTGTCCTTTAATTTTTTTTTGTTTTTGTTTTTGTTTTATTCAGCTGGTCATCTGACTTTTGAATGCCGTAATTTTCTCCGAGTAGACCCCAAAAGAGACATAGTTTTAGATGTCAGCAGCACAAGTAGTGAAGACAGCGAGGAAGAGGCTGAGGAACTCAATAAATTGCAGACTATACCTGAGAAAAGTAAGCAAAACATTTTAGGGTTCATACTAAGAAGCCTTTGCAATGCTTTTAGGTATTTTGTTTTATTTTGTGCATAATTTGTCATAATATTAAAGTCATTTTGTTACTAAAAAAAAAAAGATAAGGGAATATCTGTAACTACTAACATAATTCCTGCCTACTCACTATTTTCCCAACTTCGTAGTCTATGTAGGAATAACTTAAACTTTCATCTAGAGCATTCTTCATGAAGGTTATGAATGGAACTAATAGGCTTTCACAAATAATACTTTTTAGCATAACACATCTCTATAATCATACTTGACTGAAAGGTGAAAGATTTCACTATGCTTATTATTTGGTGACTATAAAAAATATTTAATTCAAAAAAGGAAGATGGTACCTTAAAGGCAATCCTTCAATAAAGTGTCTCTCTTGAATATGTTAAAATCATCTTTAAAAGATATGAAAAAAATAATTTTATCTATGTATTAATATCTATTAATTAATATCAATTATTAATAGGCATAAAACAAAAAGATGTATGCTAACCAAAATGCATGCCACTGAATGCAGAGTCCAAGTTGAAGGATTCCTTAAAATTGGCAGGACCTCCCAGATACTTCTGTTTGGGGATAGATGACATTGTACTGATTACAATAAACCCCAGAACACTCCTAAATGAGATCTATAACTTCTCAAAAGACGTTAGCTGAACCATCTACATGGAAAAAACCCAAGTGGGTGAAGAATACCTTTTGTCCACGATGTAATATATATATTTGGATGGGCAAGGCATAAAGATAGTCTTATAAGTCTATACATATTGTAGACACTTTTTATACATTAAGCAGGATCCACAATGTAGTCAGAGAGTCCAGTGATCAGAGGTTGTGCTAGATTGCCTTTGGGAAATTGCACCATATTTTTATAAAGCTTCGCCCTGAAACAAAAGCCATCTTTATAACATTAATATTTTTCTAGCGATGAAAGTTCTGACTCAATCAAGGGACAATGGAGAAGTGTTTGATAAGCATAAATAAGATCCCTCATATAATAACTGTACAGAAGTAGAATAAAGATTATCAAAAAGGTTTTTTAACCAGTAGAAGAGGGGCTGGTTGTATAGTGGTATCAAGGGATATGATGTCAAGAGAAGGCTTCCTCATACACTGGATTCTCCTCCTCACCTTCATTCCCATATAGAAATACTGAAAATACGTGAAGGATGTGAAGCCACTGAAGTGCTGGAAGTTAATGTGATGCATTGGAAAAGTCTTGGGATCAAGAATCTAAGTTTATTTCAAGTCAGTCAGCATTTATTTTCCACTTACTATTTGACAAGCACTGAGCTAAGCATTGAGAATATAGATAGAAGCAAAAGAAAGACAGTCCCTGCTCTAAATGAGTTTATATTTTAATTGAGTGAAAACAACATATAAAAGGAAGCTAAAAAATAAGGAGGAGGGGAGTTTGAAGGGTTGTCTGGAAAATAATGAAGGAGTGTCTCGCTTTGACATATTCCTCAAAATATAAATCTTGAGGAGGAACTAAGCAATTAGAGAAAGGGCTGCAGGGGCAGAGAGTACTTCCATTAGAAGTTCAGGGGTAGACTGAATTTTCAAAGTGAGGAAACTTTGGATTAGAGCATGAAGAGCAATGAAGAGATACTTTGCCTGCATGTTTGTTTGTTTTGTTTGTTTGTTTGTTTGTTTGTTTGTTTAATATAGGTTCTAGAATTATCTAGCCAGAGAAAGAAGCCGCAATAAAGTTCTAGCCGGATAAGCTTAGTGGAGTGAACTTCCAGTGTGAGTAGGTTTCTTTGGCATTGTTTTAAAAAGTCCAGAGAGTCATGAGTGGAACCCCAAGAGGATTTACTGCTGCTTATTTGCCTAGGTAACTTTGAGCAAGTCTCTTGATCTCAATAGGTCTTCATTTCCTCATCTATAAAATGAAGAACTTGGACTTTATGAGCCATGAGACACTACCAGAATACTCATGTGATTGAAATCTCATATTCTTTGAAATAACTCAGTACAGTGAGTGGAGGTTTAGTGATTACCAATTTTTCAGCTCTAGTGCACAATGCCTGGCACTTATTTACATGCTTAATAAATACTTATTGATTGACTTACTTCCAGGCTTGTAAACAGATATGTTGCTAGTCAGATATACTTGTCCCTAAGAAAATAAGCCCCTAAGAAAAACTTTGCTTGTCCCAAAATCTTCTAATCTGAAGATATCTCTGCAGCTAAGTTCTACAGAAAGTATATTTCAGTAATACTACTGTTTTCTCCCATTTTATTTTTCTCCTGGTTTTTTGTTTTGTTTTGTTTTGTTTTTTTGGTCTAAGCTAGGCAAGAGTATTTACAAAGTAAGACAGGTTAAGTCCTTGATCAGTTTTATCCAAATAATAGCTAGTCATTTTTTGCAAATATGTAGACAGACAGATAGATATATGGACAGACAGATAGCTCTTGTTAATGTAGTGAAACACATAAAACTGCCATTTGAAGAGAAAAAACTTTTTATGGGACCTTATCCATCCTTGATATGTTCTTTCTAGCATTGTTGATCAAGGTTTTAGTAGAAAGAGTCCTGGAATAGGATTAAGATGACCTGGATCTTCGTAGAAAGAACCCAGATATCATTCACCTGATCCAGGTTTGCATCCTGACTTCCATATTTAGCTGAATAGCAATGAGCAAACCAATTAGCCTCTCTAAATCTCAGGATCTCCATCTATAAAATGAAAATAGTAATTATAATATTTGCTTCACAGAAGCATTGTTAGAAAAGCTTTCATACTTCAAAAAACTCTACACACATAAGCTGTTTTAACTTCCTGAGCTTTAATTTCTTCAGCTGTAAATTGAAAATACTCATACTTAGTTTTACTGTGATGGACAAATGAATAATGTATATACAAATTCTATGTTATTCTCCATTATATTAATAATAATGTACCTTAGAATATTCAATGAATACTTCCAGTGGTGCCAGATAACAATCTTCTGCAGCAACTGAGCCCATATCTTCTAATAAGTTCTCTGTAGGGAAGTCCACATAAGCAGACAGAGCCCTCCCTCTAAAGTTCTTGTCATTATGGAGGTACTATCGTGCCAAGAAAGCTGTTCATTGGCTATCACTAAATCTTTGTACATGAACATTCTGCTTCTTTTTCAGAATCTTTTTAATCAACTCTTTTTTTTTTTTTGAGGGGTAGAAGTAGAGGGGTATAGTAATCAATCTTTGTCTACATTCTAATCATGCCTACCATTCTTCTTTCCATTGCCCTTTGGAAGACCTGCCACTACAACTTCTGAGAGACAATGACATTCAGGCATCAAAGCAACACAGGAAGAATGTTGTTATTAAAAATATGGGCCATTCAAATCAGTCTGCAGTTTTCTAATCTCTACAGTATCCATAATTGGATACAATTAATACCATCCCCATGCTGTTTACCATCAATAACCACCTACATAACCAAACCAGCTATAGAGTCTCTTTGTTCAGTTTGGACTCAGGGCTATATATTCTCCAAGATAAGAAGAGATACTTTTTGTAAGCCTACATCTCTAAGTTTCATAGTCTACCAGATAGTAATAATTAGAGATGTGGAGTTGATCTGGTCTTGATCCTTTGCCCATCTTTATTTACTTAAATAGCATTTCACCTTCTTTCTATAGTATCAAGGACTATGATATTAGCTTATGTGGGTCGATCAATTATTACTAATGCAGGGAAATGACACAGTAATTTTGACAGATTTTTTTTCTGTTGTCTCAGTTGTTACCCTTCCAGTTTCATCCATAAAGGTTAGTAGGATAACTCTGTTTCATTGGGTCTTTTGCCAAGATTTTCAAAAATCTTATTTTCCCCATTGTTACTGTTTTATGAAGTAATACTGGTTGCAATTGTGTACCATCCTCCTCTAAGATTTTCATATACGTCTATATTTTGAACTGAATGTTGCCCTTGACTGCCTAATATTTGTTTGCCAAGGAGATGAAGTATACTAGCCAAGGCAGTTTCTATTCATTTATTTTTAGTAATGGTTGCTTTACAATTACTAAAACTTCCTTGGGAAATGGTCATTCTAAGTGATTATAAATGTTAATATCTATTCCTTTATCTATTTCCCATTTTTTAGCATCAGCCAATTAATAGACACTTCTTAAATATCTATTAGTTGCCAGACACTGTGTGAGATGCTTGGGAAACAAATATAAAGAATGAAACAATCCCTAACATCAAAGAGCTTATAAATGAGTTGGAGAAGATTAAATTATAATACCACATCTTCAATTTTTTTTTTCTAATCTGCTGTTCATTTTGATCTTTTCCTCTAACAAGTAGATGGACTAACTCTAAATAAATAGATGATTTCAAGACAATTCTTAATTGGTAATCAAGATATAATCACTCTCATTTCTTTTGATATTATTTTGTCTTTGCCATTTCTAACAACTTGTCATGTCTTAACACCTCCCGAGTTTCTTCTCCAAGTATTCCTTTTTAATAGATGAAAGATTTCTATAGTCTTATAAACTATAATCTATAAGCCTTTGGACTCTTTTGTTTCTTACTTTGGACTCTTTTGTTTCTTACTCCTGATTCCTATTTTCCAGTATATTTTCACTGTCCTCTATACTCACTGTGTATTAAAGTCAGTAAGTATTAAAGTATACATTGACTTAACTTAGAAAATTCACAGCATTATGAGATCCTTATCTTCCTTAGTATTTACCCATGTATTATCTATATTCAATCTGTTTTTAATATTACTTCCCTTCATATACTCTCCAGTTCAGCTAAATTGGCTTTCTGATTATTTGATGTACATACCATTACTCCACCCATCCTTATGCCTTTGCCATAGGCTTCTTCCTGTATCTGAAATACATTGTTTCCTCATCTTCATCACTTGGAATCCCTAGCTTCCTTCATGAAACAATTCAGGTTGCCACCTTCCACAAACAGGCTTTGCTGATTTCTTGTCCTAAGTCCAACTACTAAACCAATTTTTTCTTTAAATTACTTTGTATTATATATACTCTTTGTATTCTTATGTATTATGTGTTTACTCCTCCTCTACTCCACTCCAGAATATAAATTCCTTGTCATCAAGGACTAGTTTTTTGTTGTTTTTGTGTCCACAACTCCTAGTATAATGCCATGCATATAGTGTAACATTTAATAAATATCTATTGAGGAAGCAGAGCCAAGATGGCAATGTAAAGGCAGAAATTTGCCCAATCTCTCCCCCAAACTGCTCCAAATTTTATTGTAAATAATAAATAAATTTAAATAGTGACTCTAAGCAAATTTTAGAATATCAGAGCACCCAAAAATATGGAGTAGGACATTTTCTAGTCGAAGACAACTAAGAAGCTCAGCAGAAAAGGTCTGTGACACCAGGGTGGGAGTCCCTGGGCAGGACAGCCTGGCCTGGGCCAGCCTCTGAATCATGACTAATAGTGGTGGCTTCTGGACCTCTCAGCCCAGAGACACCAAAGAAGACTTAGAAGGTCATCAAAAAAAAAAAAAAAAAAAAAGCTGTGGAAACAGAGCCTAGGGTACTAGCACAGGCCCAGTCCCAGCTTCAGATGATTGGAACCTCTGAAACAGCAACAGTGCTGGTGACTTCTGGACCTCTCAGCATGGGGACAACAGGGAGAACTTGGAAGATCAGTGGAGAAGGTCTGTTGTGGCAATGGGGTGGGAGTCCCAGCATAGTAGTCCCGTTAGAGCAGCACCAACCCTGGCCAGCACACTAGATCTTACTTATACAGTGGGGCAGGAACACATCTAACAGCTCAAGGGCAGAAAAGAGTGCTTGTGGTCAGAAGGATCTCTAAAAACAGCTGCATAAAATCCCTGAAGTTTGGGACAGTGCACCCACCATCCTGGAAACAGAGCCCTACATTAACAACCATTTAAAAGCTAAGTAATAGGCTAGGAAAATGAGCAGAAAACCAAAAAAGTTTCAGTAACAAAGGTCAAGACGCACATCAGGAGATGATAATAAAGTCAAAGCTCCTACATCCAAAACCTCCAAGAAAAAAGGAATCGGGCTCAGGCCATGGAAGAGCTCAAAAGGAACTTTGAAAATCAAGTAAGAGAGAGAGAGGAAAAATTAAGGAAAAAAATGAGAGAGGTGCAAAAAGAAATACAAAAAACTAAGGAGAAGATGCCTTAAAAAGCAAAATTGGCCAACTGGAAAAGGAGGTACATAAGCTCACTGAGGAAAATAATTCCTTAAAAAATAGAATTGAGCAAATGGAAGCTAATGACTATGAAAAATCAAAGTACAATAAAGCAAAACCAAAAAGAAAAAGAAAGAATAGAAAAAGAAGTGAAATATCTCATTGGAAAAACAACTGACATGGAAAATCAATCAAGGAGAGATAATTTAAAAATTATTGGCCTATCTGAAAGTCATCAAAAAAAAAAAAAAAAAAAAAAAACCTGGTCATCATCTTTCAAGAAATTATCAAGGAAAACTGTTGATTTTCTAAGTCCAAAGGGTAAAATAGAAATTGAAAGAATCCACTGATGATCTCCTGAAAAAGATCCCAAAATAAAAACTCCCAGAAATATTACAACTAAATTCCAGAACTCCTAGTTCAAGAAGAAAATATTTTAAGCATCCAGAAAAAAACAATTCAAGTATAATGGAGACACACTCAGGATAATACAAGATTTAATAGCCTCTACATTAAAGGATCAAAGGGCTTGAAATATGATATTCTGGAGAGCAATGGAGCTAGGATTGCAACCAAGAATCATCTACCCAGCAAAACTCAGTATAATCCTTCAGAGGAAAAGGTGGTCATTTAATGAAATAGGATTTTCAAGCATTCATGATAGAAAGACCAGAGCTGAATGGAAAATTTAATTTTCAAATACAGAACTTTGGAGGTCATTAGGAAAGTGATATCATAAGGGACTCAATAAGGTTATTCAGTTTATGTGTCTATATGGGAGAATGATGCTTGTAACTCATTAGAATATTCCCATTATTATGGCAGTTAGGAGGAGTATATATAGGAGGCAGCGGGCACAGGTGTAGTTAAATATGAAGTATCTTTTTTTTTAAAAAAATGATGAAATTAAGAGAGGAATGTACTGGAAGAAAGGAAGAAGTGGAATGCGGCGAATTATTTGCCATAAAAAAAAAGAGGCATGAAAAACCTTTTTATAGTAGAGAGAAAAGAGGAGGTAGAGAGTGAGTTAGTGAACCTTAATCTCATCATAATTGGCCCAAATAGGAAATAACATACATATCAATAGGTGTATAGAAATCTATCTTACCCTGCAGGAAGATAGGAGGGGAATGGGATATGGGAAGGGTGACAAAAGAGAGGTCATATTGGGGGAGAAGTGGTTAGTAAGCAAAACACTTGAGGAGGCTCTGGGTGAAAGGAGAATAAATGTGGGGAAATACAATTAGCAATAGTAATAGTAAAAAAAAATTCAAAGCAAGTTTCTCTGATGCAATATTATTGTTCTCTGATGCAATATTATTGTTCTTTAGAAAACGATGAGCAAGATCCTCTCGGGGGAAAAAAATCCTAGAAAGTCTTCCATGAACAAAGTCAAATATATACTGTATACAAAGTAATAGCAAAGTTCTGGGATGACAGCTGTAAATGACTAGCTTTCCAAAGACTAACCAGTGTAAGTCTGGGCAGTTCTTTTCCTTAAGAGGTATTGAAATTCTCCTTGACATTTGATTGGATAAGGGGGTGGCTGAGGTTGCTGATGTGGCTTGCTTTATACCTAAATACAAATAGAGATGAGGAGTTCCAGTTCACTCTATGGTTTCAGAGGGTGAAAGAGTAGTATGACTAACACATGAATCAATGAGTTATCTATTCTGAAAGTCCTATCTACTCTGAAGGATTTATGATAAAAATAATCCCTATCCATACCCAGAGAAGGAACTGATTGAGTCTGTATATAGATTGAGCATTTTCTATTACACACACACACACACACACACACACACACACACACACACACATTCTCTCCTCTCTTCTCTTTCTCCTCTTTTCTTCTCTTTCTCTCTCTCTTTCTCTCTTTATTTTTAACTTAATTTTTCTTGAGGGTTTTTATTTTCATTAGGGTGGGAGATCTGTGTTTTCTTTTACAACTTGAATTTTATGGAGATGTTTTGTATCATTTCGCATGTGGTTTCTTGGTTGTGGATGGAGATAAGAAAGAACCTGGAACTCAAAAAACTTAAAAACAAATGTAAAATAAATTGTTTTGAATGTAACTGGGAAAATATTAAATTAATTAATCAATTGATTTGAAAAATAAGTATCTGTTGAATTTAATTTAATGGAATTACCTTCATGGTGGTCTTTTCATAAATTCCCATCATATATGCACTTTAGGGCAGGATAACTCGGTATGCCATCAAATGATGTTTCTTGTTGCCATTGTACTTTCTTTTTTTTATTTTATTTTATTTTTTTTATTAAAGCTTTTTATTTGTATAACATATGTATGGGTAGTTCCCCAACATTGATCTTTACAAAGCTTTCCATTACAAATTTTACCCCCAGTCCCCTCCCCTCCCCTAGATGGCAGGAAGTCCACTACATGTTAATAATGTTGAAATGCTTGAGAAGTTATGCAAGAAAAATCCTATCTACAAGAAAAAAAAAAGAATCAGAGAAAGGCAACACAATGCAAGCAAATGTCAATAGAGATCATGAAAATGTTACGTTGTGGTCCATATTTCATTTCCCTCTCTCTGGGTGTATATGGTTTTCTTCAGTGAACAATTGTAACTGGTTTGAGACAATTCTTTGTTGCAGAGAGCCATGTCCATCAGAATTGATCATCATGTAATACTGTTGTTGCTGTGTATGATGATCTCCTGGTTCTGCTCATTTCACTCAGCATCAGTTCATGCAAGTCTCTCCAGGCCTCTGCCATTGTACTTTCAATGAAACCATTTCTTCCAGCTTCTTTATTTACTTCTTTAAGACTAAGCAAGTGACTTGATATTCTGGGACTTCAGTTTCCTCTTTTATGAATGAGGGAGTTGGGCTGAATAGTGTCATAAGTTACTTCCAGCTTTAAATATATAATCCTGTTATCTTTGAGCCATCCTTCTGTGTAACTTTTTCCTTTTTGTTTTCTAGTTTTCATTTAAGTTAATTTTATAAACCGTCTTAAACCTATATGATCTTAATATTTTTACCCTTTTCCCTAAGAGAGTTGCCATAGGTAAAAAATTCATTATGTGTTGGCCAGCCTATTTAGCTCAGCTGTTCCTCAGAAAGAAGACATAGTTTGTTGCCAGGAAGATTTCCAACATGATAAAGAACTTGTGTAGTTAGACTGTTCAACAAATAGTCAAATAAATATTTAATATCTACTATGTACAAGGTTTTGTCCTAGGTACTGGAAATGTAAAGATAATTTTGGTGCAGTATTGGAACTAAATGTGGTACTTGTAGTACATTAAAAGTACATTTTAAAAGGAGCCATAGGAAAGGAGGAGTAGTCAAAAAAGATAATCAATAAAGATAACTCATTGATTCATGTGTTAGTCATACTACTCTTTCACCCTCTGAAACCATAGAGTGAACTGGAACTCCTCATTGCTATTTGTACTTAGGTATAAAGCAAGCCACATCAGCAACCTCAGCCACCCCCTTATCCAATCAAATGTCAAGGAGAATTTCAATACCTCTTAAGGAAAATAACTGCCCAGACTTACACTGGTTAGTCTTTGGGAAGCTAGTCCAGCCTCCATGGCAGAGCCTTAGGAAATGTTGCTTCTATTACACATGTTAACTCAATTCTATACTCAATAGAAAAGGAATCCTAAAATGGGATTTTAAATTTTTATTCTAAGCAAAAATTAGAAAAACCTATTATAGACACCTGAGAAAGCCAAGACCATTATCTTATTTAGGACAGGAGAGGTTTGTTAGGAAGTTGTGTCAGAAAAAATTATAAGCTAAAAAGAAATAATGAGGACATAGTAGTACAGTATGATAGGAATTTTAAAGTGAAATCTGTGGCTTTGGGGTTTATTTATATTTCTTTCTCCAAGAGTGAAAAAACTGGCTGTAATGGAATATATTACATTGGGTAAAAATAATCTCCATTGTGCTGCTTAGAAAAATATTTTCCATATTTTTCATTTTGTTGAGTTATTGAAAGTGAGAGACCTGAAGGGAGGGTCAACTGAGGATAAGCATCTAAAAGTTTGCTTATCCAAAGTATTCTTAAAGTATCTTTGCCTTTCAGTTCAAGTCTAAGATAGTCTACCTAATAGATTTGGGGAAATCTATACAACCAAAATCACAGTTAACATTTGTCAACCAGAACAACTTAAGACTTTAAATTCTGAAAGGGCAGTATTCACTCCTTTTTTGTCCATGATCCATTTTAAACTTTATTTTAATTAATTATGTCACAATGGGATTGCTGGCTTAATTACTTAACCTTATCCATCTTAAAGTGATAAGATGTCAAGTAAATTCTATTACCAAATATTCAAATTACTAAATTTCAAACTTTTCTGAAAAAAACTGAATTTTTTCCTCAACCATAAGAAAAGTACAGTATCACTTAAAGGTAAGATAGATAGCCTAGCCTCTGCCTAAATGTTAGGAATTTTCCTAACTGGATGATTATGATTGAACTCATAAAATTTCATCTAAAATAAACTTCCTAAAAAATAAATAAAATAAAATAAACTTCCTAAAGTTGAGAGGGAGTCACATGGACTCTAGGAAACATTATGTTGCCCCTTTGACTTAAGTTCATTTTTGTAACAGACTACTGTTAGAATCTTAGAGCTGAAAGGGATTTTAAAGATCATTTAACTAACCCCTTATTTTACATATAATATTGTGAGCCCAAGAGATTCAGTGACTTTCAGTGTGACACAGTTTGTGTTAGAAGTAGCAGAATGTAGAAAGCAAGTTTTTCAACTTGTAGTTTGATGCCTTTTTAATTACATTTATCCCTTTAACAACATCTCACATTATCAAAACAATAACAAACATTAAGACCAATTAAAACATTTATTAAACACAAAGTTCTATGCCAGGTTCTTCATATATAAAGACAAAAATGAAACTATCCATTTTTTAAATGAGTTTTCATTCTACTGAAGAACACAACTTATATGGGAATAAGTATATTTCAACTGGAAAGAATCGGGAGTTTTAACAGAGGAAGTATGCCTAAGCTAAATCTTGGAAGAAAATAAAGATACTAAAAAGCAACTGTAAAGAGGAAATACATTCCAGGTTTTGAGGACAGCTTGTATAAATGCTGCTTGACATTTGATGAAATGTCAAGTTCAGGAAATTGTTCCAGTTTGGCTGGATAGCATTTAAAAAGGGAAATAATGTGAAATAAGAATAGAAAGATAAATTGGAGCCAGATAGCAAAGGGTCTTAAATACCACGCTGGAGAGTTTCTATAAGTCTAGTGGCAACAAGGAACCATTAATATACTAACCTGTAAATTCCATATGGACAAAGACCATATTTTCTCTAAACTTCATATGACCCTACCTTACCTCAATGATCTGTACATAGCATATACATGATAAATGTTTGTTGAATGAATGAACATAGACCCTAACCTTAATGAATTTGTAATGTAATAATTACGATTAAATATTTATCCTGAAAATCATAGTCGATGAATTAACATTTGTTATGCACCAACATTGTACCAAATGCTTTTATGCACAAAGATATAAATGAAATAGGCCTTGCTCTCAGTAAGCTTGTATTCTCTGTAGAACAACATATACATATATAAGATTTAAAAATATGTACAAAATAATTTCAGTTAGTGAGGGCCACTAGCAATAGAGAAATCAGGAAAAACTTCATTGTAGAAAGTAGTACTTAAGCTAACTTTAAAAGAATTTAGGGGTTCTCAAAGATAAGGGTTATGAAAGACTACATCCTAGATATGAGGAATCAGCAGTGGGAGAAGGACTTGGTGCAGGAGCATTAAACTTAAAATGTTTGAAAGGGAGTAATGTGTAATAAGGAGTCAAGGATGACTCTGAAGAAAGGATGAACAGTAATAGAGAAGTTTAGAAGAAGGAAGAGCTTTGAGGTACAATAGCAAATTCTGTTGTGGAAATAAATATTTAATGTAAGATTTCTCTGGACCAGTCAGTTTGAATTGTTCAGTAGAGCACACTAAAACAAAACTTAAAGTAAAAGCAAGAGAATAGGGCTAGATATAGAAATTCAGGCATCATCTACATAGAGATAAGAGTTGGACCCATGGGAGTTAATATGAGGTCATCAAAAAAAGAGTTAAAGAAAGAAGATATTGAACCAAACCTTGGGGTATGTTTATAGTTAAGGGCAGGATATAGATAGTCATCTAATAAAGCAGACTAAAAGTCTCCTTAGCAGTTTCTGTCCCTGCATCTTGTCTCAAGGCAACCCAGGTTCAGAACTAAAGTTAATTCTTCTCCCCCATATCCGGTCAGATACCAAGTCTTTTCATTTCTGTCATCTAAGATCTCATATCCATTCCCCATTTCTCTACTCACATCTTTAGTCTAGGCCCTTAGCCCCTCTTGCCTGGACTATTAGCTTCCTAACTGGTATCTTTACAGCCAATCTCTCCCCTCTCCAATCCATTCTCTACACAGCTGCCAAAATGATAGTCCTAGAGCTCTTATCTGATTGTTACAACCCGGTCACCTCACCACACATACATGCATGCACACATACAGACATACATACACACACACATACACCATTCTGAAAAAAATTTCATTAGCTCCTCTACCTTTAGCATGCTATAAAAATTCCTATTTGGCTTTTAAAAGCCTTAACAGTGTGATTCTAGCCTATCTTCGCAGGCTAACTATAGATTAGTCTTCCCCATACATTCAGCAATTCAGCCAAACCAGCCAAACCAGCCTACTTGCTGTTCTTCTAAAAAAGACAATTTTATCTCTCATTCCATGATTATTTTTAGATTTTTGCCCTTACCTGAAAAGGTCTCTGCTTTCACTTCCATCCTTTAGAATTCCTTTTTCCCATTAGGACTTGGTTCAAGTACCATCTCCTTTAGGAGAGCAAGAAAGAAATCCTTCCTGATTCCCCTGACTTGTTAGGCATCTCATTGTAGTCACTGTATATTATACACTGCATTTACTCATCTGCAACATGTTGTATTTCACATCATTACCTGAAGAGTAAGCTCTTTAGGAACAAGGACTCCATTTATATATATATATATTTACTTACTTACAATGCTTCATTTTTTCTTCATATGTATCTTACTATGCCAACTATCATTGATTCTGCCTGCACACCATCTTGTATCTGTTCCCTTTTCTCCACTCACATGCAAACTACTCTGGTGTAGACCCTAATCACTGCTCACCTGGCTAATTGGTCTCCTTTACTCGATTCTTCTACTACCATTTCATTTGCCATGTAATTGCCAAAATGATATAATAAAGAATAGGTCCAATCATGTTGATTCTCTGCCCATAAATTTCAGGGGCTCCCTATTTTCTCTGAAATCAAATGCATACTCCCATTTTTAGCATTTAAAGTCTTTTTCAATCTGCCTCTAGATTCATTACACATTGCTTCTCTTTAGACATCTTTTATTTCAGCCACACTAATTTTGTTAATATTCAACACACATGACATCCCACCTCTTCTTACCTGTGTGCTTTTGAATATGCCATTCCCCCCACCTCCCACCCCTCTCCACTTTTTAGTGTCTTTTAGCTTCTTTCAAAATTCAGCTCCAGTGCTTTCTTTGTGATGCCATTACTAATACTACCAATGTCTTTCTTCCCCCAGATTGCCTTGCAATTACTTGGTATATACTTACATATGCATATATTGTTTCTTCTGATAGATGATGTAATCTCCTTGAGAGCAGGGACTATTTCATTTTTATCTTTATATCCCATATCTAGCACAGTACTTGACACATAGTAGAAACATAATAAATACTTCTTTTTGAATTTTGAGAACTTTTTATTGAATAAGCCTTACAAACATTTTCATTCCTTTCTTTTATTATACTTATTTTTCTCTACCAGGTGTGAAAAACCTCCTCATTTAAAATACTATTAATATAGCTTTTGTGTAGTATAATGTCCTGATCTTTTTACTTCCATAGATACAAACGAAGAAGAAGAAAAGAAAAAACAAAAAAGAAAAAACAAAGAGAAAATTAAATTAAAAAAGAAAAGGAAAAGGTAAATTTTTGGAATTTATTTGAAAATTTAATATGTATTTACTTAAATAGATTTGTCATCTGTAGGAATAGGGTCCAGGACAATAGTCACCCTCTCTTAAATTAGCATCAATTTTTATTTATTTTTATTTAATTTTATTAAAACTTTTTATTTGCAAAACATATGTATGGGTAATTCTTCAACATTAACCCTTACAAAGCTTTCTGTTACAAATTTTTCCCCCCTACTCCCCACCCCTCCCCTAGATGGCAGGATATCCACTACATGTTAATTATGTTAAAATACTTGACAAATCAAATATATGTATACATATTTCCACACTTATCATTTTTGTGCAAGAAAAATCATATCTACAAGAAAAAAAAATCAGAGAAAGGAAACACAATGCAAGCAAACATCAATAGAGAGCATGAAAATGTTACGGCATTAATTGTTAACAAAACCAGACGATAGGATTGCTAAAGAGAATTCAAGAATCAAAAATTATATAAAGATCTCATGTATATATATGAGATCATCGATTGGTGTTTTGTTACTGAAGACTGACTCACTTCACAGAATTATGGGTAGTATTCACCTCTTAAATTTTCTTAAATTCGCCTCCAGTTATACTCTAGAGTTACCTAAGTTTTAAAGTATCTATAGCTCTGTAATCACACAAAACATAATATCCCAAATATTTGTGGTCATTTTTTTCTCTCATATTTGTGGTGCCATTGAGATAAATATCAAAATATATGCCTACATCTTCAAAATGCATTATCTTGAAAAAGGTTATTGATTTTTCAGAAAGACTGATACATCCCTCTTGTTCTTGAATGTCCAATTATTTTCAGTCATACTCAGTTCTCCATTTGGGTTTTTCTTGGCATTGATATTGGAGTGGTATGCCATTTCCTTCTCTAGCTCTAGGTTAGGAATCTAAGACAAACAGGGTTAAGTGACTTGCCCAGGGTCTACAACTAGTATCTGAGGACAGATTTGAATTCAGAAAGATGAATTGTCTGACTTTAGGCCTGGCACTCTATCCCCTGTGCCACCTAGCTTGTCCTTGTGCTTGAATAGCATATTTTTCCAGACCTTTGTCACTGTTGATCCTTATGTAGATTTTGACTTTTAATTATTTTCAGCATTTAATAAGCTACAGCTTGTTACCAGCTTCTATTGGCTGATTGGTTGTGTTGTCCTTTGTTCTCAAATTTCCATTAAATTATATGGAAGACATGATTGAGGATTCATGTTTCCCTTCCCTTATCCCAGTCTCCATCTTCTTCCCCCCCAAAAATAAAGGGTTTTATTTAGAAGTGAAAGGGACCTTAAAAGATATTTGAAGAACTTGATGTTCATTCAGCTGACTTGCCCAGGGTTATAAAGGGAGAAAGTGTCCACTCACTCTGAGTCCTACATTCTTTCAAATGCATCAGTCCTTAGAGTTTATATTAAAACAAGACAAGAATTACATAGGCTCAGATGTTGGACTTGTCGTTTTCTGCTTGAGTGTGTACCCACATCAGTGAAATAACGTCAATTTGTAAGCAACTATTAAGTATCTACTATGTGGCAGACACTCTATTAAGTACCGGGATACAGAGAAGCTTACAGTCTAATGAGGGAGAAAGTATGCAAACACATGGAGAAACAAACTATATGTAGGAGAAATTGGAAATAAATGGCAGGAAGACACTAGCTTAAAAGAAATTGGAAAAGACTTCTTGTAGCAGATGGGATTTTAACTGGGAAATGCCTAGAGCCTGAAGAGAAGATGTAAGGAACAGCAAGGAGGCCAGTGTCACTGAATGGCAAAGAATATGATGGGGGAGGAAGAGAGAAGAGGTGGGTAGGGCAAAGAAGACTGGAAAGTTAGGAAGAAGCCAGCCTATGAAGGGTTGTGAATGCCTCACAAGATTTTTAGATGTGATATTGGCTAAGAAATAGAGCAGTGGGATCAGTGGAAGATTAAATACACACAACATAATAATCAAGGCCTATAGTATTCTAGTATTTGATAAACCTCCAAACTTCTGTTTCTGGGATAAGAACTCACTATTTGACAAAAATTACTGGGGAAACTGGAAAATAATAGGTAGAAATTCGGCATAGACCTATATCTCATATCCCATATCAAAAGAAGGTCAAAATGTGTACATGATTTGGCATAAAGCCCGATACCATAAACAAATTAGGAGAGCAAGGGATAATTTACCTATCAGACCTTTAGAGAAAGGAAGAATTTATGACCATAAAAGTACTAGAGAATGTTATAAAAGACAAAATGGACAACTTTGATTTGATTTGATTTGATTAAATTAAAAAAGTTTTGCACAAACAAAACCAACAGAAACAATATTAAAAAGTAAATACAAAGCTGGGGAAAAATCTTTACAGCTAGTGTTTCTGATAAAGGTGTCATTTCTAAAATATATAAAGAACTGTGTCAAATTTATAAGAATTCAAGTTATTCTTTAATTGATAAATGGTCAAAGGATATGAATAAACAATTTTCAGATGATGAAATTAAAACTGTATATAGTTATATGTGATCCAGAATTGATGTTCTGTTGTCCTTTGTATTTTCTTACCATACAACTAAGTGGTATAAAGAAAGTGAATGACAAAATTCATCTACAACAGAGTTGGTAAAATCCCACAAAACTCCCCAGTGTAACAGGAGCGAGATTAAAATATAATTGGGCAATGTTTAACAAATAAAAATACAACATAGAAGTCAAATGTACCCAGCAGGAATCCTATTATATTTGATTTTGATGCCACTGATCTAGTGGTAATTATCTCTAAAGGTAATAAGGAGAAGACGTATATCATTCTTTTCCACACACATCCCTAGTCAAAAATTATATTAATAATGTTTAAGTCTAGGAGAAATTCTAGGATATCAAACATTATACAAATAAAATATCTTGATAGAAACATATGTTAAAGACACAAAAGTATTTTTTTTTCCATATGGGAACATTTTTGTCATTCTCATGTAGGGTTCCAGTTTCTAGATATCACTCAAACCTTAAACCTAAAGGTTTGTCGATCTTTATTGATCCTAAGCAATTAAAACAGAAGGCCTAGAACTTGTTCAATAGAGAACAATATTTTCTTTATATATTCTAGGGGTTTTTATGTATTTTAAGAGTAGTTTGGGATTGAGGATTTTTTGTTGAGTTATTTGCCCAATTCAACTTGTCCAGTTTTGTTATAGTTCATTAATATATTGATGTGGATGTGGGTGTGTAAATGTGTATGTGCATGTTATGTTGTCACTTGTCTCATGTCATTTGAGAGCCAGAGAAAGGTAGCATGTTGTATAACTTTATATATAATTTTGAAAATTTGGTTTTGATGTAAGGATGTGATGTTTAAGAAACTTGCTCTCTGATTTGTGTTATTTTCTATGAATTTGAAAATATTGGCAAACAGGAAAAAATATAGCAAAGGATTACCTGGTCTTGTTTCATAAATACAATTCTTACTTTACATTAAGGGGATTGTTTTGCAAACCTCTACTTAATTTGTCCACAGATGTGGGAAAGGGAGGGAGGGGAAAGTGGTAAAGAGCCACATGCCCATGGAAGAAGAAATCCAGCACATAGTTCAAACATGTGGGGGCCAAGGCCAGCCAAATGGGTACCTGACTAGAATGGAGTGAACACATGGGAGGCAGACAGATGAGGCTAGTCCAAGATACAGACAAGAGGAGAGGGGTGACATGAGAGCTGAGGACAGACATATGGTATCTTAAGAATGGTAGACTGACATACAGTGCCCAGATACTTGGTCAGGTAGGCGGAGCAGGGAAAAGTCTCCTTTCAGCCCTGGAGGTCTCAAACCAACGTGGCAATGGTAGAAGGGGTTTGTCTACTCATGTGTTATTCTGCTTTCACTTGGAGTGATTTCATTTCTTTCAGAATTCTTCATGTACAGTTGAATTTGCCTAATACAAATTTACATAAAATTTGTACAGAATATTTAAGTAAGTAATGACAATTGTATTGGAATGTGTTTGCTGTTCTATATCACTTTCAACCAAAGAGATTCAGGATTTTATTTAATTTAAAGGAACATTTTAAAAAATTATTATTTATTTTTATTTTCATCTCTGAATGTAAAATTATAACTTCATATAATTCCATTAGTGAGACAGCCTCAAATTCAAAAAAACCTGTGTTCAACTTTTACCTGCCTCTCACACATACTGGCTATGTATCCTTAGGCAACTTCCAAACCTTCTCAATGCTTTAGACAACTCTCTGATATCATAAGATGCAGAGAAGGTACTGAACAGCCTGAGTAAGAGAAAGTTTCCTCACTCAGGAGTTCTGTTAACCAAATGTATCAGACAATGCTCTGAAGTGCTACAGCTCAAACCAGATTAAAATGTAACTAGGAAATATTCAACAAAATAAAAATATAATTAAATATAGATAACATTAATAAATGATTTTCTAAATGAACATGCATCACAAGGAGCCTTATTTATAGTTTAGGATCCCTTGTTTCTATTTGAGTTTAATCCCACTGCCTTAGCTTAGTGAAACCAAGTCAATCCCATGTCTGTCTCTTAGGGAAATATACTAATGTTTGTAATATTTATTTTTGTGCAGATTAATTAGATAAATATATAATGATAAATGATAATTTCTGCTTAAATTGAGGTTTTTTTAAGTTTTTATATAATAAGGTTAGTTGTAAAGTGAAAAATGAAAATTACAGCCAAATGATTTTATCTCACTAGGTCTAAAATACATTGATAAATTGGAACTGAGAAGTTTGTATTTTGTCACTTTCTCTAAAATAAAGAAATATAAATTTTTGTTCAATTTTCTGTCAATCATTGATTTGATAACATATATTTATATTATACATAGGTCTTATTCATCTAGTTCTACTGAAGAAGACACTTCTAAACAAAAGAAACAGAAAACACAGAAGAAGGAAAAGAAAAGGGAGAAAAAAAGCAAAACAAAAAAAGGAAAGCATCACAAGAAGGAGAAAAAGAAGCGAAAAAAGGAAAAACATTCTTCATCTTCAGATAGTTCAGACTCTTCTAGTAGTAATTGAGATATCCACCCATTCTTCTGACATTTTATGTTTAAGAGATTTGCGCTTGCTTCAGTAATTTAGCTTTGTATTAAAATATACCTTCCAGGAAAGCATTCCTCCATGTTTAACACCAACACCTCTCTTAACCTACCTGAATTGTAACTATGAAGTAATTAGGATTATTATAAGGTTTAGGAGTCAATCTTGTTAGAACAATAACTTATTCATACTCCTTAATATGCTTTTCTTTTCTGTTAACATTGTTTTAGAAATTTATTGTGAAGTATCATCACAATCAACAGAAAAAGAACTATCTATACAAGTAGCCTACCTGACTGTGGATGCTATTACCAAATGTCTATCCAGGGAGCAAATCTAGGAAGTGAAAAGTTTCCTTGTGAAGCAGATCCCTTCAAACATTCAGCATTTTTCCCCAAAATACTGCAAAATCAAGTAGCCTTGCATCCTATTATGTAAGTAATAATTTAGTATTTTTATACACACAGACTTTTTGAATGGTAGACAGAAATAACATTTCCTTATGAGTCTTTTTTTTCCCTTAAATAAATGTAACTTACAGAAGAGTATGAAATGCAAGAGCTTTGTTCTAAGTTTTGCCCTTATATGAAACAGTTTTTAATAACTGCCTAGTATGAGTTTTTCTGCCAGCTGTAGTATTTTCTTCTTTCTTTAAAGACCAATCCATTTTGAGCGTTTATTCCTAGCATTGCTGCTCTATTTAAAATTTAAATATAATATTTTGTTGATCAGTATTTATAGCAATAACATCTGTGTTGTTTTGTAAATGTGCCACATTGGCCTTAGAACCTTCATTAGGGTTGATTGTTTTTGTTTTTGTTTTTTTTTATCAGATGGAATATCAATTTTTTATTAAGCTTGTTTCTATTAGAATAGCACAGGAATTTTTATATTTGAAATTATATACTGCATTTTATCAAATAATTTTTAAATACTTTTGAAAAATTTGACATTAATTGTTGAGCTTTCATAAATGACCATTTGGGATAGGAGAAGAGACTTGATTTTTAATTTGTCCATAAAATTTAGCAGATGCATAAAAGAGTTTTAATTAAGTTGTCAGTGAAGAAAGATTGAAGATCTTTACCCTATCATCTGTTTGGAAAATTAAGAGCTACAGAACTTTAGAAATCTTTTTATAAATATAAATTATATATTTTAGTATTCTCAACCACAAACTAGCAGACTTAAATAATCCTATTTTTTTTCTTTAATACTGGCCAACATTCTTTGTGGTTATGATCAATAAATTAAAGATTTATCACATTGAATCAGCATTTGAAATATAAAATTATTGACTAGCCTTATATCCTGAGCACACAAACAATACTTCCTGGAGCTGCCTCAGTTGAGAGTTCTGACTTCAAATAAATTCATTTAGTGATACTGGAATGAAGGGCTCTATGTTAGAGAGGGCACATCTGATTGTGCCCTTTTCCTTCATATTGCCTGAGACAGAAGTGACCTTTTTTACCTTTCTTAATCTTTTTTTTTGAAGATGTTTTTACCCTAAGTCCATGCCCTGAATTTCTATGATACCTTATCCTCACATGAGTTTCTTCCACTTTGGTAGCCATGGAGACTTAGGTACCTTCAGCTTCTAGATTACCTTGACAATGATAATTCATCAGTTGTCAGTTCAAGTCAGTTTGTTGTGAAACCTTCATTCCTATGAAGTAGTCATTCCCAGCTCCACTCAGGAAGAGATTCTGTTTTTTTAAATAGTTTAGACGGTTCCTAGAAAAGACTGGCCAAGATGGCAAAGTAAATTGGAAGCATTACAGAGTAATTTCCTTCCATGATCACTCTACAAACACCTAGAAAATGCAGGCTAACGCCTGATTGGGAAATCTGAGGAAAAAGAATAGTAAATCATTCATGGTCATGTTGAAGGTCAGAGGGCTGTGGCATTAAGATGGGATCTAGCTGGGAATGCATTGCATGGAGGAGTGTAGGAAATGAAAAGGACTCGCAGGAGCAAGAAGAGGTCCTGGATCCAGCTGGAACAGATGCCACCTGATGGGTCTAGGTAAACTCTAGAGTTAGGTCACAGATTGGTTCAGACTAAAAAGACTGACACCTTGGGATGGCTAACCAGTAAAGAGTAGTCCCAATCATGAGACTGTATTGTAGAACTGTAAGTGAGGAGCAGCCATGAGACTCTGACCCTGAGAATAGAGTAAGATTTCAGACCTAATCCCCAGCCCAAGCTGAAAGGTATAGTAGGAAAACCAGTAGAGGCTGCTCAGACTTAAGGGAGTGCCTGCATGTTTAGTGGTAGTCTGCTGAAGCTCTAAGGGCAAACCCACTGTTGTGTTACTCAGACCTAAATCTCAGTCAGGTGGGCAGCAGTCAGGTTACTATAATTTTGGGAACCAAACTTGACAGGTCCCAACCTGAGCTGCCCATGAGCCCCTTGAAGAATGCAGCATACAAAATGCAGAATACAAAACCAAATAAGTCTCACACATTTCCTCCAAAAGATTATGGAACCTACCCCTAATACAAAATTCATTTTGGGAAGTAAGACTAGAACAATGAGTAAACAACAGCAAAAAAGAGGATGACTCCAAAGAAGTACAAGCAAAGCCTCAAAGAAAAACAGTTTGTGCAATTAGATCATTTAGGATTCCCAAAAGAAATATTGCATCAATTAAAAGATTTTAAATGATTTTTATAAATGAAGTGAAAGTGCTAGATGAAAAGAACTGGGAAAGGCCTTTAAAAGAATAATTTGGAAAGAGAATTAACACCTTAAAATAAAAATTGGAAAAGTCTTACCCGAGCAAAATATTCTTTAAAAATAATGAACTAAATAGAAATTAATGACTCCATGAATCAACATATATTAAAACAAAGTCAAAAGATTGGAAATATATATATATATATATAGTTTCAAAAACAATGACCTGAAAAAACATCAGAGAGAGAGATCATTTAAGAAGCATTTATAATGTCTTAAAGTCATGGAAATATTTCAAGAAATCATGAGACAAAAATAGATCTTTTAGAAACAAAGGGCAAAAAAAAGAATCCTAGAATCACCTCCTATAAAAAACCCTAAAATTACTGACATAAGAACCAGAAAGAAAGAATTCAAGGCACCACAGTTTAGTTGACAATTTAGTGGCCATCATTATATAAAGGAGCAGAGTTGGGGATATGGTATTCCAAAAGACAAATTATGTGGTGTTAGAAACAGGAATGATTTACCCAGAAAAACTAACTATAATCACATAAAGGAATGAGGAGGGGCAGGAATGGACCTTAAATGAAATAGATCGGTCCCAGCCATTTCCAATCAAAATACCAGAGGTCTGTGCAAACTTTGAAATACAACATAAGAGTCAAGAAGCAAAATAAATAAATACAAATGAGCAATCATAGGAGACTTAACAAGGAGAAAATGTTTAAATTCTAATAAGAGATGACATAAACTTCATAGTAGGGTTCACACCCTGGAAGCAGTTTTGTTATTTTTGATGTTTATAAAAGAAGAAAGGGAGGAGAGAGGGAAAGGACTACACTAAAGAGAAAGTGGAGAGTGAAATGTGGAAAGAAACTATCTCCTGTAATCAGTATGTGCAAGTAGAAGATAAAAAGTTTGTTCAAGGAAGAAAAGGTAGGAGTGGGTGACACAAAGTCACATTAATCTAAACTTGTCAAAGGAGGGAAGAATACACCAACAGTTGGGTGCAAAATATAGTTAACTAGACAGGTGGAAGAGGGAATAAGAAAGCAGATTCTGGGGGTTAAAGGGAAAGAAATGTGTATCCAGTTCTTAGACACTTGATTTTTCTTCTACTATTGTTTGAAATTTCTAAAATTGTAAATTGCATACAAAGTGCTTCATATAAAAGTATGGACTCATCACATTGAATTTCTAGCGTGGTTGCCATTTACGATAGTGATCTTAGAGTAAAGGAGAAAATGTGCTCAATTATTGACATGATTACTTCAAACTTTACTTCATTCCAAATATAGTTTCTTTATCTTACATTGTTACATTAAACAAATGGACAAATTTGTTTTCTAATAAATGGTCATGTATTGATCAAAATTCAAATAGAAAATAATTCTAAAAAAAACTTTAGGTCAATCAAAAATATCATGCCTAGGACCTATAATACCACTTCTTTCTTTTGCCATATTATTATTGCTGTCCAGTCATTTCAGTAATTTCCAACTCTGTGTGACCCCATTTAGGGTTTTCTTTACAAAGATACTGGAGGGATTTGCCTTTTTTTTTTTTTTCTGCAGCTCATTTTAGAGGAAAAAATTCAGACAAACAAGGTTAACTGTCCCAGGGTCACACAGTAATAGTCTGAGACTAAATTTGAACTCGGGAAGATAAGATTTCCTGACTCCAGGCCTGGCCTGTCCCACCTAGCAGCCCACAGCTTTTGTTGTTGTCAGCTGCTCCATATATCCTTAGTTAATAAATTCCTAAGTCTTGTGCTTCATAACTTTTATTTATTTTATCCATATGCAATGTCTTTACCTAGTTTCAGATATAAATTCTGATTAATTTTCTTCCCTAGTGAGCCCATAACTTACTTTAGGAATTGAATACCCATTCAACAACAATAAAAATTATCATTTTCATTTCTACTTTTACCAGTTTATTATAACAGAAAATGAACAAATGTTATTCTGCAGTATGTTGTGGCAGAAAATGCATTGGAATGAGTTCCAAGAGTCCTACGTTCTTATATTAATTAGCTGTATGATTTAGTGCAAATCATTTCATCTTACTTGTTCTCAGTTTCCTTATCAGTAAAGTTTTAGGTGGGTGGAGTTTGAAGTCTTCTATCTCTTACACATTAATTCATTTAATAGAATATAAATAACAATTATATGCTATTTCACAAAAGCTACTACCACTTAGTAATAATAAAGAAAATTCTGAGGATTATACAAATGTGACTCATACCAAAATAGCATTTTATCTAATAAGTAGATATTTTAGTACTCAACTGTAGCCACTTTGCAAATGTGCACAAATACATAAGCACACATAAATTCACCTTTATCTAGATAAAAAGGGAGACATGGGGGAACACATCAATATTAACTCTTAAGGTCCCATCACATAAAAATTCCATGAATCTAATAGCTTCAAGAACTGGAAATGGAACAAAACAAGTACATGTTAATTAATACAACAAATACAGCCCATAAGTCATTGTTACAAAAAAAAAAAAAAAAGTACATCGTTTAACAAAAAAACTAAAGATATATGTAGGAATTTTTTTTTTCAATCAACATTTGATTCCAATTTAGGGGAAATTGCTCTAACCAAATAACAGGATGTATATCATATCAATTGTTATTTGTTGTTTTCTCATTATGTTTTTTCTTCTTTCTGAAACTTTATTACTAAATAATGAAAGGAGTAAAAACAATAAAAACCATATAATGACAAGCAGATAAAGCAACAAAATATTGAGTATTTATCAAGGCTATGTGAAAAATTGGAATTACACAGTTCTGCTTTATTGGACATGGAACCTTTTACACAGCATTCAAAATGACATTTGTTGTTCAAGATTCTAGATCTTTAAATTTTGTTTCAATAATATATATAATACCAATATATTATATTACATAATTATGTTACAATATGTTAATATAAAACCATACTAACCTTTTCCTCAAACCAAATATTCATCAGAGGGAATATCTGACTGTAACTATTAAGATAGCCAATTTTTTGTATTGTTAACCTAAAAGCTTAAAAATCAATTCACAATAAATTTACAAAATAACTGCCATAAATTTTCACCCTTAAGAAAAATGAATAACAAGTTCTTAGCACTTTACATTTACACAAAATGTCATTCTTATAATGGAAATTTTTCAACTTTCAGACTTTGATGCAGTATTAAAAAGGAATTTTAAACAAATTTGAACTATTTCTTTGAACTCGACATATAACTCAGTGCATTTATTTTACAATAACTTTAACTCATGAGCTATATTGCATTAATGGCCTATAAGATTTGCTCAGATATTCTTACTAGGAATTTTGGCAAAGTCTGATGAATGATGCCCACCTGTCTAGGTTTTGCCTATACAGAGTAATGAATCTTTTCTTTTGTAAACTTAGTCTTGGCAAAAGGGTCAAAATAAATGAGTATCTCACTTAAGAGAATAAACATGCTCAAGTAAAATTTGCTATAAATTGAATCCTATTACCCCATTTATTTCTGTTATAAGTTCATAACTGAACATACTGAGATCACAATTCAGAAACAAATCTTTGAAATCATACAGTTAAGGAAAAATAGAAGACTTTATGCTGATACTTTAACAACTTTACTAATAATATTCCAAATATTAACTAACATTATAATAAAAACAAATTACAAAACATAAATACTGTACTAGTTTATAGATTAGGATTACAGAATCCTTTGATGGGAAGCAAATTGAGATCAGAGAGCCAGCCCAAGAGAGTAATTCAAAAGCTGACTAACCTAATACTCTTAATTTTATAGGTGAGGAGATTGAGATGGAGAAGGGTTATAAATGACTCTGCCAAAGCCACACAGATTATAAACACCAAAGATGGGCAATCTAGCTCTTCTGACTCCAAAACTAGTCCTCTCTACATTGAATAACATAAAACTCCTGTTACTTACCATAGAGGCCCTTGTAATCAAATCAAGGAAAGAGGACTGCACATGAAATGGCATTACTATATGGACCTCTTTATTATAATGGGGAAATTAAAAAGAAAAGCTT
Organism: Myrmecobius fasciatus; assembly: GCA_023553655.1. Lineage (NCBI taxonomy): Eukaryota > Metazoa > Chordata > Mammalia > Dasyuromorphia > Myrmecobiidae > Myrmecobius > Myrmecobius fasciatus. The sequence continues at coordinate 36,979 of JAJPUD010006180.1, forward strand.
AATAAATAGAGGTTGCTCTGAGAATCTTCAAGGGACTGGAACCAGGAAATAGAGTTTGTTTATTATCTCACCACATGTGTACTTATAAACAAAATACCATTTCTTATTAAAAGAGGCTCCAATTCAATTGAATTTTCAAACACTTATAACATGGTGAAAACCTTATGCCTTCTTTATATGTGGCAATTTAACTACTTCTACCAAAGTATTTCATTAATCTAATTCCCTTTTATACAGTAGCCACATCTTTGAGCAAGGTATTAGGGTCATAAGAATTTAATTTAATTATTTGGGAAATGTGTTGGAGAGGTTTGTGTGGGGGTGGGTGGGGTGGAGTATAAGAGACAGAGAGGGAAATTTTATGTCACTGTTGTCTTGCTGAAAAATTACATCTGACATTGCAAAGATATCTAAAATATATGCTGTTTTCTCTCCCATCCTTTCACCAAATATCTAAAATGCAGTATTTTTAGCAAATGAGCAATGTTGATTTGTCATATCCATCTTTTCTTTAATGATCTCATCTGCATCACATGATGTTTCATTTGTTGAATTTGAAACTGCACTTGAATTAGTAGCTTTGGCTTTTCTACTTGAGTGACCTGTAAAATATACAAAACAAAATTAAATAACCATAGGAAATTATATAAAGTTAGGTTTTTGAATTTTTGCTAAATTTGAATGGTAGAATCATTTTTCCTGAAGGAGCAGCATTTTATAAAGTAAAAGCATGATACTAGCAGTCACTTCCTATGCTGTGAATGTGATATAATTGATTCTGAGAGTAAAAACAAAACAAACAAAAAAGCAAATCTGATGAAAGTGAAAAGAGATTGTGGCCCTTTGAACAGAATGCTGGAGTTCAACTGCAGGTTCACACTAGCTGTGTGACTCTGAATAAGTCATTTAATCACTGCTTGCCCCAGGTTCTTTAACTATAAAATGGGGGATAATAATAGCATCTACCTCCCAGGTAGATCAAATGAGATGTTTGCAAAGCACTTAGCACAATACCCAATACATTCTTGTTCTTTCCTTCCCTCTCTCCTTTCCCAACATGCAACAGTAACACAAAACTCATTTTCATTCATACTTTCTGTCTCCATGATTCTATGAAAGAAGCATTGTAGATCAGAAGGTATTAATAAATCACATTTCTATGATACTTTAATTTGCCTGTTCAGTAAGCAGTACAAGTACTATTATCACCATTTTACAGGCGAAGTAACAGACTTCAGGAGATTTTAAGTGGTTTACCTAAAGTTACACAGCTTAGTAAGTGCACAAACCTAGACTTTATTTTAAGTAATGTATACTTTTTACTATGCCAATCTACCTCTCAATTCACAATTCCAAGGCCTTATTGGTATCTGACACTTTTTTGTAAGGCTATGTCTCCACTGGGGGGAAAAAGTTATATAGTGTAACCAATCTATTCATCTTGATCAGGATAATAGTCAAGATGAGTGTGATTTATGAGGGACAGCAAAAGGAATGCATTGGTTTCACTATATTCCATAATTCTTAGAATTTACTGATCATGTACATCTTATGGTCCAATTGCTTCATTTTATAGATAAAACTGAGACCTAGAAAAATGAAATGACTTAGTCAGTAGAACAGTTAATATCAGAAGCAATACTTTGACTCACCATCTTGTATTCTTTCCTTCCCACATGCGTCCTTCAGTCACTACATATAAACAATCTGAGACTACAAGCCAATGTAAGCAGAATAATGATAGCTAACATTTATATACGGTTTTCTATGACTTGATTATTGTGCTATTCACTTCATAATTATTGTGTCATTTGATCTCCACAACTGTTGGAGGTAGATGCTTTATTATCCTCATTTTGTGGATATGGAAAATGAAGCAGAGGTTAAGTGATTTGTCCAAAGTCCTACAGCTAATAAGTGCCTGGGACCAAATTTGAACTCAGGTATTCCTGAGAGCTCTGTCTACTGTGCAACAAAGCTGGATCAGAAGTAGAGGACTTAGAATGTAAATATTCACTTATTAGAAGTTAGGTCTGAAACTATTCATTTTGACAAACATGCTTGATAATTGTCCCTTTACTAATATGAAAAAGTTTCCAAGTATAAAGCCAATGATCTAGGAGGAAGAATTCTAGTCCATCCACTACTTACTTTTCTTCTGAACTTTTCCAATGGTGCTAATAAATTACTGCCATCTTGTGCTTTTAACATCTTGTTTGCCCTTAAAATCCTGTCATACTTCATCATCATAGAATTGAATCATCCTGGATTTTCTATTACAAAATTATACACTGTAGCAAATTTTACCAACTTGGAAAAGAATTGAATTCAGACCTTGGAATGGAATATGTTATTTGAGGACTAGTCAAACTCAGTTTGGAGAGGCTCATCTCTAGTAAGCTGCTCTCCAGGAAATGAATTGTAGAATGGAGGAGAGAGAGAAAAAAGTAACTCCCAAAATAGAATTTTATTTGACAAAGCAGAATGTCTATTTGCCTGAAAAATGACTTTTTGTCCACTCAGCCTGGATAACTGTGAAAGATGGTCAGTTTCATTCATTTTACCACCATATATAATGAGGAATAGCTACCAATGAATTTGGGCATATTGGAATATTTTTTGTTCTTATTAGAAAAATGGGATGAATATATCTTGGTATTAAATTAGAACTTATATGTTAAGTATTTTAGTTCCTGAGACATGCACCATAGGCAGAGTCTTAAAGTAAGAGTACTATATTTGAAATCAGAAGAACTGAGTTCAAATCCTACTTCTTCCACTTATGTAATATTTTGCAAGTTGTTTATCTTCTTGGTGCTTCAGCCTCTTCATTTGTAAGAATGAAGATGTTGGACTAAAGGAGCTCTAGTGTCCCTTTTAGTTCTGAATATGTGATCCTGTTTGTTGTTCAGTCATTTCAATCATGTCTGATTCTTCATGACTCATTTGGAGTTTTCCTGGCAGATACTGGAGTGGTTTGCCATTTCCTTTTCCAGGTCATATTCCAGGCGAGGAAACTGAGGCAAATAGAGTTAAGTGACTTGCTCAGAATCACAGAGATAAGAAGTATCTGAAGCTGGATTTATATTCATGAAAATGAGTCTTCTTGATTTCAATCCCAGCACTCTGTTCACTGAGCCACCTAACTGTCCTGTGTGATCCTATACAGGAGTCTTAAACTGTAGGTATTTTTGTTAGTTTGTTTGTTTTAATTTTAACATGATTAAGAGAGTCTTGGGATCCTTCACTCTCCACCCTGAAAGCAGAGTCTCACTTTAACAAAGAGTTAAAAGTCAAGTTGGGGAAATGAACAAACAACAGAAGTTGCTCTGATGACAAAAGATCAAAACACACAAAGAAGAGGACAAAGTTAAAGCTCCTACATCCAAAACCTCCAAGAAAAACAGAAATTGGTCTTGGACCATGGAAGAGCTCAAAAAGAAAAACATTAGAAAAAAAATCCCCAATTAAATACCTAAATGGAAATCCTAAAAATCAAAGGAATTAAGAAAATTGAAATTAAGAAAATTATCAAATTAGTAAATAACCCTAGCTTCTGGTTTCATGGGAATAATCAATAAAATAGAAAAGTACTGGTTAATTAGATTTTTTTTTAAATAATGAAAAATGAAAGTACCCATATCAAAATTCACCACCAAAAAAAGAGGAAATTAAAGCAACTATTAGGATATATTTTGCCCAATTACATAGCAATAAATCTGAAAAAAGTAAAATGGATCAATATTTATAAAAATATAAATTGTCCAGATTAAAGAAGAGCTTATTAAACCTTTTTGGAAAAAAAATTGGACAAATCATCCATGAGAAGCAAACTTCTCAGGACAGTGGATTCACAAACATTTACCAAACATTTAAAGACATTTAATCCCAATACTATATAAACTATTTGGGAAATAGGCAAAGGACTACCAAATTCCTTTTATAACACAAATATAGTGCTGATACCTAAATCAAGAAAATTTTATCAAAATTCAACACATTTCTATTAAAACACTACAAAGCATAGAACTAAATGGGACTTTCCTTAAAACAATAAATAGTATCCAAAACCATTAGGAAGCATTATCTGTAGTGGGTATAAACTAGAAGCCTTCCCAATAAGATCAGTAGTGAAGTAAAATTTCCCATTATCACTACTAATTATTACTAATTATTCAATATTGTTATAGAATTGTGGTAATAAGAAAATAAGAAATTGAAGGAATTAGAATAGTCAACAGGGAAATAAAACTATCATTTTGCAGGTATATTTGGTATATAATGGTATATTTAGAGAATCAATGAAAAATTTCTTGAAAAAATTAAGAACTTTAGTAGTTGTAGGATACAAAAGAAACCCACATAAATCATCAATATTTCTATATATTACTAATGAAGTCCAGCAAGAAGAAATAAAAAGAGAAGTTCCATTTAAAATAACTGTCAACAATAGAAAATACCTGCCAAGACAAATACAGGCACTACATGAACACAGTTGCAAAACATTTTTCCACAAAGTCAGAACTAAACAATTGAAGAGGTTACTATTTGCTCATGAGTAGGCTAAGCCAATATTTTAAAAATGACAATTATGCCCAAATTAATTTACTTATTCAGTGTCATACCAAACTACCAAAAAATTTATTGAGCTATAAAAAAATTAACAAAAATTATCTGGAAGAACAAAAGATCAAGAATATCAAGGAAATCAGTATTGGGTGGCATGGGACAAGGGAAATGTGAAGGAAAGTTAGCAGTACCAGATCTCAAACTATATTACAAAGTGGTGATTATCAAAACAATCTGACACTGGCTAAAAAATAAGAGTGGTGGATGAGTGGAATAGATCAGGTACACAACATAGAACAATATATGACCACAGTAATCTAGTGTTTGACAACCTAAGATATAAGTTGTAGGGACAAGAAATCACTAACTGGTAAAAATTGCTGAGAAAACTGAAAAGTAGTTTGGTAGAGATAAGATATAGATCATTATCTTACAATCATTCCAAGATAAGGTCAAAATGGGTGTCTGATTTATATGTAAAAGATGATTTTATAAGAAAGTTAACGGAGCATGGAAAATTTTACACATCACATTTATAGATAAGAGAAAAATTTATGACCATACAGGAGATAGCATTAGAGAATGTAAATGGATAATAATTTTAATTACATTAAGTTCAAAAGTATTTCCACAAACAAAATTGCCAAGATTAGGAAAAAAAAATAAAAAAACAGTCAAGAGGAAAGGTTTTATGGTAAATATCTCTGACAAAGGCCTCCTATCTTAAATAAAGAGTTACTCTCCAATTTGGTCGAAGAATATGCACAATAGTTTTAGAGAATAATAGTTATTCTCAGCAATACAATGATCCAAGACAATCTTTCACAAAGAAAAGGGAGAGGCAGAGACAATAGAATTTATAATTCAACAAAATATAAAAAAAATTATTTACATGTAATTGAGAAAAAATTAAAATTAAGTGAGAGATAAAAATGGTGACAAAATATGTAGCTTAGTAAAAAATACCTCATTCAATAAGAAATATGGAAGGACTATAAACAAGAAAAGTAGAGTATTTATAAAAGACATTTTAATGAACTATTTTATCAAGGAGAGTAGAACCACTATACTTGAATTCGGACCCTGCAGTTGTTAGAAAGAAGGCAAAAAATGGTACTATAGAGAAAACAGGAAGGAAAAACAGCTAAACTAGATCAAATACATGCTGGACATGATACAATTGGGAGGGCATTGAGGAAGTAATAGACAAGCTATCCAAAAGAAGGGAAAATATCAAAAAGGTGTAAAGTAAAAAGAGACCAAAAGAGTTAACAGCCTATGTTCTGAGTAAAGTTTACTTTTTTGCTGTGCTTTCCTAGTTTGTTCTCCAACTTTGTAAACTGCTATTTAACATGAACCTCTTTATCTGGCTATTTTGACAAAAAGGGGAAATTGCTCTCTGAGCCAATTTGAGAGGAGTTAGTTACATTTATCCACAGGCAGGATGATTATATCATCTCTTGAGATTCTTCAGTCTCTTGATTCTTGGTGCAAAGCATTTTTCCTTCTGCATGCCTTGGGTATCATGCCTTATTGCTATAATTCCCTGCCTATCTCTACCTGCAATGAATTCCATTTGTTATCACAAAAGGGGCTCATAGACTAAAATCCACAATCCTACTACTATGTGTAGTTATGTCATTCTTCTTACATCTAGAACAAAGCGTTCTCTCCTTTGGTAATCTTATTCATACCTACATATTCATCTGCTACCCCTATGTAAGTAACTCCCCAGTATTAGTCTCCAGCTTTGACCTCTCTTCTAAGCTCCAAACCTGCCTCTCCAACTCCCTCAGTAATCTCCTCATGAATGCCCCAGATGCACCTCAGGGATAATATAGATCAAACTGAAGTTTTTCTATAAAACCTTTTCATTTTACAATTTCAGTGACACCACCATTTACATGGTCTTTTAAGTTTGTAACTTTAAGGTTATCTCTATCTTTCCTCTCCTTTACCTCAGTTCTGAATTTAATTCATTTTATTTCCAGAAAAATCTCTTAATCCTTGTGCTTCCTATTCCTATTGCTACCACTCTGGCACAGCCTTCCATTATCAACCACCTGGACTATATTGCATTAGCTTCCTAATGGACTTCTTTAACTGTATATATCCTTCCAACTGTATATAACCTTTATACTATTGTCAGAGATTTGCATTATGAATCAATCTTGTGACATCATGCTTCTTTTTTTTATTAAAGCTTTTTATTTGCATAACATATGTATGGGTAGTTCTTCAACATTGACCATTACAAAGCTTTCCATTACAAATTTCACCCCCTATTCCCCTCCCCTCCCTTAGATGTCAGGAAGTCCACTACATGTTAATTACATTAAAATATTTGACAAGTCGAATATGACGTCATGTTTCTTTGAAAATTTTTAGTGAAACCCTTTTGCCTACTGGGTCAAGTTTCTATGCTTGATATTAAAGGCTCTTAACAACTTAACTTTTTTGGCATTGGGTTAAATTACTACTCTTTGGATAAGACTTTGCTTGCTCCTTTCTGTTGCACTTATGGATTATATTTATCTATGTATGTTTTTCTTTTAAAATGTAGTGACACATTTAGGGTAGGGGTAGAGAGTTGGGGGGAAAAATCTGTATTAGAAAGCTATGTAAGTGTTAATGCTGAAGAATTACCCACACATATGATATGCAAATAAAATTTTTTAAAAAATGTAGTGACAGTACTACCCAAACTAATTTACTTATTTAGTGCCATACCAATCAAACTCCCAAGAAATTATTTTACAGATCTAGAAAAAATAGTAGCAAAGTTCATTTGGAAGAACAAAAGGTCAAGAATTTCAAGCGAATTAATGAAAAAAAAAAGGCAGATAAAGGTGGCCTTGCTGTACCAGATCTAAAACTATATTATAAAGCAGTGGTCATCAAAACCATTTGGTACTGGCTGAGAAATAGAGCAGTTGATCAGTGGCATAGGATAGGATATCAGGACAATCTAGACAATAACTTTAGCAATTTAGTGTTTGATAAACCCAAAGACCCCAGCTTCTGGGATAAGTACTCACTATTTGACAAAAACTGCTGGGAAAATTGGAAAGTAATGTGGAAGAAATTAGGGCTTGACCCACACCTAACACCACATACCAAGATAAGATCTAAATGGTTTCATGATCTAGATATAAAGAGTGATACTGTAAGCAAATTAGAGGAACATAGGATAGTTTACCTCTCAGACCTGTGGAGATGGAATAAATTTATGTCCAAAGAAGATCTGGAACTCTTCATTGAACACCTGATAGATAATTTTGATTATATCAAATTAAAAAGTTTCTGTACAAACAAAACTAATGCAGACAAGATTAGGAGGGAAGCATCAAATTGGGAAATCATCTTCACATTTAATGATTCTAATAAAGGCCTCATTTCTAAAATATATAGAGAATTGTCTCATATTTATGAGAATTCAAGCCACTCTTCAATAGATAAATGGTCAAGGGATATGAACAGACAATTTTCAGATGATGAAATTAAAACCATTTCTAGTCATATGAAAAGGTGCTCCAAATCACTATTGATCAGAGAAATGCAAATTAAGACAACTCTGAGGTACCACTACACACCTGTCAGATTGGCTAAAATGACAGGAAAAGACAATGATGAATGTTGGAGGGGATGTGGGAAAACTGGGACACTGATACATTGTTAGTGGAACTGTGAACAGATCCAACCATTCTGGAGAGCAATTTGGAACTATGCTCAAAAAGTTGTCAAACTGTGCATACCCTTTGACCCAGGAGTGTTTCTATTGGGCCTATATCCCAAAGAGATCTTAGAGGAGGGAAAGGGACCCACATGTGCAAGAATGTTTGTGGCAGCCCTCTTTGTAGTGGCTAGAAACTGGAAACTGAATGGATGCCCATCAATTGGAGAGTGGCTGAATACATTATAGAATATGAATGTTATGGAATATTATTGTTCTGTAAGAAATGACCAGCAGGACGATTTCAGACAGGCCTGAAGAGACTTGCATGAACTAATGCTGAGTGAAACGAGCAGAACCAGGAAATCAATATACACAGCAACAACAATATTATATGATGAACAATTCTGATGGACATGGCTCTCTTCAACAATGAAATGTCTCAAACCAGTTCCAATTGTTCAGTAAAGAAGGCCATATACACCCAGAGAGAGCGACATGAAATGTGGACCACAACATAACATTTCCATGATCTCTATCGATGTTTGCTTGCATTGGGTTTCCTTTCTCAGATATTTTTTGTTCATGTAGATACAATTGTTCTTGCACAGCAAGATAAGTATGGAAATATGTATGCATATATTGGACTTATCAAGTATTTTAATATAATTAACATGTAGTGGACTTCCTGGGGAAGGGAGGGAAGGGGATTAGGGGGAAAATTTGTAAAAGAAAGCTTTGTAAGGATCAATGTTGAGGAACTACCCATATATATGTTTGCAAATAAAAAGCTTTAATAAAAAATAAATAAATAAAAAATAAAATAAAATGTAGGCATAGTGAAAACAGAGCATCTTCTCTAAATTCCATATTTTCTCCAGTGTCTACCATAATACCATGTTATAGCAGGCACTTAATAAATGTTTATTGGATTTGAATTTGAATTTGAAAGCTTCTCTAATACAAACAGCCAATTCACTCTAAATTGATTTTAGTAAGATCATATTTTTAAAATTTTTATATCAACTTTTCTTTCCTCCACCCTATAACATTAAAATTAAGCACTGATTGAAAGCTTGATGAAATAATGAAGAGATGTTTATGAAGATAATTGTGTTATTACATGCTCTTTTTGTATATATTCAGTTATGGAATTAATCATTCAACAAATACTTATTGAGTACCTACTAAGGAATTGTATATCTTTACATAATTCATAAAATATAGGATATTAGATCTTAAAAGGGCCTTGGAGATCAGCTAGCCCAAGTTTCCATTTAACAAATGAGGTAATTGAAGTCAACAGTTTATACAAGTACAAAATGTAGGATCTGGATCCAAGTCCTCTGACTCCAAATCCAGTGCCTTTTCTTCACAAAGAGTGATAAGCACCTTACTCACTTTTAACAAACTCTATAATTTTTACAGTGATAGTTTCTAAACACAATGCTTTGCAATTATTATAACCTGTGCCTTTCTAACAAAAGTAAAAATGGAAGAAAATTACTTAGAGACATGATTGAAAGACCAATCAATTGCTCAGCAATAGCTCTTTGGGGAGGGGGGAGAACCTTCCCCAGAAGCAGTTCTATATCCTAAGATCATAACACAAAGACTCACTCTCAAGGCCATTGTTAAAAATCCTAAATTATATACATGAAGAAGAATGAATATAGATGTATGTATGCATGTATACATATGTACACATACACGCTTGTGTGTGCATACACACACACACAATGAACTAAATAAAAATCGTAAAAAACAAACAAACAAACAAACAACAACAACAAAAAAAAACAACAACCTTATTAGACTGACTGAACAGGTACAGGAAAAATCTTACCAGCAAAGTTGAAATGTCCAAGGTCCTGAAATCAATTCCTCTTTGTGCATAAAGCCTACTTTCCCTAAAGTTTTTGAATTTATAACAAAGAAGAATTTCACAAATAATAATCAAGTATAGGAAGTTGCCTTTCTTTTAAGAAGAGATTGTTCTGTGGGAGAAAATATCAGCTACTGAAATTTTTGTTTGTTTTTTTGGTGTGCTTACTTGATCTACTTAATACATTAGTTTGGAGGTTTTGACTATGCTTCTGATTTGCAAAGCATTCTCAATCTGAAATTGTGCTTTTTCTCTTCTGCTTTTAAAAAACACAACTTTAGGTTTCTATTTCTTGCTAAACATGTGTTTAGTAAATGCTTATTGATTGATATTTGCCTACAGACATGTCAGTCTCCAGTCATTGATTCATTTGAAACTTCCCAAGGAAAAAACATCTTGCCCCAATAATGTGTACTTATTCCAATGACTCTATTCAATAAAAAAACAAATATTTATTAAGCATTTATTATATGTACCATGAACTGTGCTAAATGCTAGGAATACAAAGTAAAAAGAAATAAATAGTTCCTTCCTTCAGGCAACATATATTTTAATGGGGGAAGCAATATATGCATTAAATCTGTGTTTGAGTCACTCTTACATTTAGCTAATATCAAACAATAGGCTCAAAATCTAGTTGATAGTTTACTCCTTGAAGATAAAGACTGTCATGTGCAACTTTGTATTATACACACTGTCTAGAACAATGTAGTATGTAGCATATTTACTTGATAAATTAATAAATAGTTTTTTTCAAAATGGAAGGGCAGGGAACCTAAATGGTAGAGTAGATTGAGCACTGGCTCTGGAGTTATTTAACCCCAAACACCTCCAAAACAAACAAAAAAAGTGGAAAGTAATAGTTATCTATATAGGCATTGTGTGTGTCTAATAATATAAGTAATAATGTGGTAGCAAAGTAACAAGAGATGAATCACCAAGTCACACAATTCTTTAGCTAGGTCCTCAAAACCAAAATGAAATAGAACTTTGGGACAATTATTTATATAGTTGATTGAGGATAATGACACTAGAAAACAAATTACAAAGCTAGCTTGAAGTTATCTAGTTGTAAAAGAGTATTTCAGCTCTCCAAACATCTGATGTAGATCTTTCTTTGCCAAAAATAAGATCTTTCTTTGCCTTGTCTTACTGATAATTTCACTCTCCAAAAGGTGGAGAAAGTGATAAATGAACTACTAATTTGAACTCCATTTCTGAAGTAGAAATAATGAGACCATTAGACAAAGAGACATCTGGATATGGTCTAATGCTTGTCCTCAGTTTAAGAAAAATATATTTCACAGAGCTCACCCAAAGAGTAGTTAGGATCACATGGTATAAAGGTCTAAAAAGAAATATAACCTCAAAAGGATGGGACACTTAGGAGACTCTGATGATAAGCACAAATGATCCTGATGAAAAAAAAAGAGAGCATAATTGTTGAGAATCTGATGAGGCTATAGATATTATTTAATCCAGCCCTCTTTTTTTATAGATGAGAAACCTAAGTATGCAGAGGAATCAAGTGACCTGCTAATGTAAAATATCTAGTAAGTGGTGTAGAACTATAATGATGGGATGTATATCTTACAATCAGAAGTGTGCTGTTAATATTTAACAAATAGATTTCCAACTGAATGGATGCCCATCAATTGGAGAATGGCTGAATAAATTATGGTATATGAATGTCATGGAATATTATTGTTCTGAAGGAAATGACCAGCCCGATAATTTCAGAGAGGCCTGGAGAGACTTGCATGAACTGATGCTAAGTGAAATGAGCAGAACCAGGAGATCATTATACATGTCAACAACAAGACTATTTGTTGATCAGTTCTGATAGACATGGTTCTCTTCAATAATGAGATGTTTCAAATCAGTTCCAATTGTTCAGTGATGAAGAAAGCCATATACACCCAGAGTGAGGGATCTGAATGCGGACTACAACATAACATTTTCATGCTCTCTATGATGTTTGCTTGCATTGTGTTTCCCTTCTCAGATTTTTTTCTTCTTGTAGATCCGATTTTTCTTGTACTGCAAGATAACTATAAATATGTATACACATATTCAATTTGTCAAGTATTTTAACATAATTAATATGTATTAGACTTCCTGCCATCTAGGGAGGGGGGAAAGGTAGGAGGGAAAAATTTGTAACAGAAAGCTTTGCAAGGGTCAATGTTGATAAATTACCCATGCAATATGCTTTGCAAATAAAAAGCTTTAATAAAAAATAAATTTCCAGAATAAGAAAAAAAATATGACAGCTTAATATAAATTATTAACACTTTATCACTTTCATAAGTCTATTTAATCCACAAAATATTAAATTCAATCCTGATTGTGTAGTATTTATCAATTTCTCAGGTGTAAATATTAACAATGAAAATCTAATAATCATTTTGTGAGCTGGCTCCAATATACCACTGTATACAAAGAAATGCAATGGAAAGGAAAAATGACAACAACACTGAATGCTAATTATAATAGCCACTTAGTTCCAGAGAGGAGTGAGAAATGTATCTTCTTCCCTTATTTATAAGCAAGGATCCTAGGGTATTTTGCAATTTTCTTCTCCAGCCTCTTTTTACAGATGAGAGAATTGAGGCACACAGGGTAAAGTGATTTACCTATGGTTATGTAGCTAGTGTTTGTGGTCAGGTACAAACCTTATGGTAAGTGAATGTGAGCTCAGATCTTCCTAATTCCACTCTCCCAACCCCTATCCCCCAGTCCTCTAAGTGCTGCACCACATAGCTGCCAAGTATGAATGTAGAGTATTGCAAATACTATCAGCTTTGGTTAAAATGGTGGTTGATTCTATGGAACCTCTTTTTTTTAATTTCCTTTTTATTCTTTACTTCAAGGGAAAGCTTGGAAAGTATATCTTCAGAAATGAAGGTGATATAAAAATAAAAGATAACTATAATTTGTTTTTAAAGGATTAATTTAATACAGATAAATGTGGACTATTACATTTAGGGTCATGCATCCATTTACACACATACAGGGTGGGGATGGTCGTAGTGTAAAGGCAATAGTATTTTCAAAAAAGGAGATAGGGTTTTTGGTACACGGTAAGTACAAAATAAGGCATAGTTGGTCATAATAGCCAAAGAAACTAATGTTTCCTGGAATTCAGTAAGAGTTGCTTAATGTTTTAAAAGGTATTAAAAAAAATACAGGCATAATGTCCAGAATGAGAAGCAATGATTCTATTGTGGCCTTCCCTAGTCAGATGACATCTGAATTATTATGTTCAGTAGACTCTATAAAGCCTGTTCACCTCTCCCTTTGTTGAATTCTTCCTGGGGCTTTAATTTTGTAAAAGGGCACATTCATTCATCTCCTGACCCTATTCTAGCTCCAGAACATCAAAACTATTCTCTCGTATGTTCCCATAATAAAACAGGATCAAGATAATACATAAATTAAACTGATAGACACTATTCCTTCTCTCAATTTTTCAGCTCCCTATTGTGTACTCTTTCCCCATCTGAATCTAAGCTCCTTGAGAGCAGGGATTGTAATTCTTTTTGCTTATATTTGTATCCCCATTACATAGTGCCTGGTACATGTTAGGAACTTAATAAATACATGTGTCCTTCCTTCAGTTCTGGGTGTTTTAGGGAAAACACTGACAAATTGAAATATATCAAGAGGAAAATGATCAGAATAGTGGAAAGCATAGAAACCAAGCTCTATAGGGACTCAGGTGAAGGAAAGGGGGATATTTGGTCTGAAGAGAAGCCTCAAATATTTGAAGGGCTTTTATGTGAAAGAAAGATTAGACTTGTTCTATTCATCCCCAAAGGCCCAAAGTAGGATGGATGAGAGAAAATTGTAGAGGCAAATTTAAGCTCTACATAAGAAAAAACATTTTTTTTAACAATACGTGTGAATCCAAAGTAAAATGGATTTTCTTGGGTGATAGTAAAGTCTTTGTCATTTAAGGATAACCATTTTGAGGGATGTTATAAAATTAAATGATTTTCAAAAATACTTTTAATTTATGGAATAAAATAAGCATTTCTATACCATAGTATAATTTTTAAAATAAAATTACTTTTGAAATCCCTTCCAAGTCTAATATTCTGGTTATAGATGATTTTCATATAATTAAAGGTTAAGATAGTGATATCAAGAGAGCATCCAATAATTCTAATTGAGTTTGTCTGCTGTGTTGGATGAATTATGCCACAGAGAAATCATTCATCCCTTTTAATGGCTAAAGACCTCATCACAATGTTTGGGGCACAATGTTTTGCCAGGTTTAAGCAAAAAATAGGTAACTGCCTGTTGGAGATGTTGTAGAAAAGATTTCAGCTGAGCTTGGCATCACACAGCTTAGAGCCGTGCTATATTTCCAGCTACTGGATAGTTGAGTCTGAGGACAATGGATCTCTTGAGTTCTAGAATTCTGAGTTACAGTAGGAGTAAAATCATTCAGATGTTTCCACTAAGTCTGGCACCAATATGGTGAGCCCTTGGGACCAGCAAGCCACCAGACTTCTTAAAATGGGGAAACATATTCTGTTGCAATTAGTTGGCAGTAACGTCAGGCCAGGAGCGGTAAATGGAGTTTACACTAGATGCCCTGAAACCTCTTCTTACTCTCAGATTCTATGCCCTAGATTCTAGGTGACTGAGACAAAATTATATTTATGGTCTGATTGTTTGAACTATTGCTTTATTTTGTCATGTAGAGCAACTTGGTCCATACACTTTTCCTGACCCAGTTTGATGACTCTAACCAAATTCAATCTAACAACAAGATGGTTCAATCTTGTGATCACTAGATTCCTTTTTTCCCTCAATAGTATTTCCTTTTTCCAAATTCATGTGATGATAGTTTTGAACATTCATTTTTGTAAAATTTTGTGTTCAAAATTTTTCTTCCTTCCTCCGTCACCTCTTCCCATTCCCAAGAAAGCAAGCAATCTGATAGAGTTTAAATATGTGCTATTCCTTTAAACATATTTCCATATTTGTCATGTTGTACAAAAAAAAATCAGTTCAAAAATAAAAAAAATCATGAGAGAAAAAAACAAAAACCAAAATGGTGAGAATATTATGATTCTACCCACATTCTATCTCCATAACTCTCTCTCTGAATGCGGATGGTATTTTCCATCCCAAGTCTGTTGGAATTGCCTTGAATCACCACATTGTTGAGAAGAGCCAACTCCATCATAATTGATTATCACATAGTCCATTATTACTGTGTACAATATTCTTCTGGTTCTGCTTACTTCAGTCAGCCTCAGTTCATATAGATCTTTCCAGGTTTTTCTGAAATCAGCCTGCTCTTCATTTCTTATAGAACAATAATATTCTAAAAATATTCCATTACCTTCATATGCCATAACTTATTCAGCTATTCTCCAGTTGATGGTTATCTACTCAATTTCCATTCCTTGCAAGTACAAAAAGAGCTGCCAAAAGCATTTTTTACACATTTGGATCCTTTTCCTTTTTTATTATCTCTTTGGGATAGTTAGTAGTGAGACTGCTGGGTCAAAATCATAGTTTTATAGTCCTTTGACTATAGTTCCAAAAAGCTTTCCATTGTTTTATTCTTTATACTTATATCACTTGTCTTACCACTGCTTAGCACAATGCTTGGCACAAGGTATATGTTTTATTTATAAGCACTTATTTATTGATTGATTTTGCCTGTCCATAACAGCATCTGCTCTTCTACTAATAACCTTAAAAAGCTGGAGGTGGAGAGGAAGAGACACTAAAATATTAAATAACTTTGCCAGAAGGTTTAGGAAACAGGATGTGAAGCAAGCTCCTTTACACTCCCACTTTACCATGGCATTCTACCTCTCTTACTTTTAATATTCTGCCAAGGTTCAATGCACAGTTGGATCCCAACCAGTGTGAATAATGAATCCTGTGAAGTGGTCACATTATTTGAATTTGCACTACATATTTCTACTGGGTTGGAACCAACCACCATATTTTACATAATTATAACTTCAAATAATATAAATTTAAATATATGTAACCACTTTGGGGATTCATTATTTACACTGTCTTAGTATAGGAAGGATTTTCCTGCAAGAGCATAATTAAGAAAAATGAGAAGCAAATATGCACCCACCATGTTTTATTTGAGTTTCATTTTTATTGCATGTTCCTCTCTCAAAATATTACGCATACCCAGAACAATAGACAGCATATATAATGGGAGCCAGGAGATCTGGATTGTAATTTTAGCCTTTGCCCCTAGTACATTGTGTTACCTTGGACAGGGCACCAATCCTTCCTGGGTTTTCTTATCTGTAAAACAGCATCATTGCTTTTGGAGCAAGAGAATCTTAGATCATAGGCATCATCTTTAAAATATAGCATTATGTAAATAGCTTATAAGCTAAAAATGTCTCAGAGCCTTTATTTATAAGTCCAGTCCACTTATTTTACAGATGAGGAAATTGAGGACCAAAAAAGAAAAAACCCCAAAAAAACAAAAAACTAAGTTATTTGCCCACGACCACATAGGTAGCAAATGTCAGAGACTGGATTTGAATTCAGGGCTTTTGATTTTAATTTATTGTTTAGTCATTTTCATTTGTTTCCAATTCTTCTTGACACCTTTTGGGACTTTCTTGGCAAAGAGACTGAAGTGGCTTGCCATTTCCTTCTCCAGCTTTTTTTATAGATGAGAAAACTGAGGCAAACAGAAAACACAGTCACAGAACTAGTAAGCTCCTGAGACTACATTTGAACTCAGGTCCTCCTGGACCCAGGCTGACATTTTATCCACTGTGCTACATAGCTACCCCTCTGATACTAATGCCATTGCTCTTTCCACTATACCAGATTGGTATTGTTTTATAGATTGGGAGTCTGAGGCCCAAAATTATTGGCACACAGATACAAAATAACAGAAAAATTTGGACTAAATGAGATTGCTTTAGAATTTCAATATTATAGAATTCTTACTTTGTAATGTTATTTTGCTATGTTTTAATCTTAGAACTACCCCCAGTGATTTTTGGAGATAATATATTCTTTGTTATCTTGGATTCTTTGTAATTTTTGAGGGAAGAAAAATGAATTTAGTGAAAGGATATTGTTCCTTAAGGGATAAAAATATAAACACTCATATTGTGTGCATGTACACAGTATGCATCTATAAAAAATTAAGATTAGTTTTTCACCCATGGCTTATGGGAATGTAAAACCATTTCATAGTCATATAACACACATACTCACACATAATATACATGGATTTGCCCATAGGTACATATTAGGTACATATGTACATATATATAGGTACATATATCTGACTATAACTTTAATTAATTTCAATCTCCACAGGTGCAAAGATCAATCACACCTTTCATGTTTTTTGTTTGTTTGTTTGTTTATTCTCCCAGCATCTGGTAGTATCCACAGGCCCTTCATACAATAAACACTTACAAAATGCTTATTCACTCACTATTGACTTACCAAACTATGGTAAGATGACAACCACAAGCCTGAAAATTTAATATTCATGCCTGTGGTTGCTCTGTTTGATTCTCTGATTTGGCCTAGAAAAAGTCATTTTAAATTATCAGAAATGATAGGCCCCCATACAGACTTTGTCAGACTTTGTCAGACACAAAGTGCTTTTATTGGAACAAAATTTTCCTTCTCTTGGGAACTCTCCTTAGTTCAGCATTGGTTAAGACAATTTCTCAAAGTTGTTCCAACATTAAAACTTTGTTCAATGCAGATTTACAAAGATAGGTAATGATTTGGAATTAAAACCTAGCATCTTCATGTGAACAATCTGGCTTGATACCAGTTCATTGCTTTTCTTATTCAGAGACAGCATAAACACATTGTCACAATAATGGGTAATGATTACCTTCTCCTGAAGAAGGCTCCAGGTGCTGGAGTTTGAGTCCGGTGTCTAATCTCTGAGGTTTTGAATAAAAAAATAAATAGCAAAGGACACAGACGCTGATGACAAAGGCAAGTAAAACAAGAGCAGCAATTCCCAGTCCAATCAAAGCACCGATGCTGGGGGAGGGGAGAAAACAAGCAGATCACATGCACTGGATTGGAACAGACAGAAAACATCTGATCTGAATGAGGGTTAATTGTCATTTTATCATATCATATTATACCATTATCACATTACATTACATATAGATGTGTATGTATATATATATATATATATATATAGGAACATAGTTTTCTCCCCAGGAGATAAATACAGGAGAATGCAAGTTCCCAGAAGGCAGGACCTATTTCTCCTTATGTTCTTTGTATCTCTACTGCCTAACACAGTGTTTACATGTGCTTAACTGATTTCCATAATCCCCTTCCCTGAGCCTGGTGTTCCCAAATTTCTCCAAGTAGAGTTTACTCCCAGATTGATATTCCCTGCCTGGTCTAATGGACTCCATAAACATGAATCCCAGGAATATATGCCCCACAGCCAATCATTTGTTTCAGAAATCAAAAGAGGAAGACAAAAAAATTAAATTAAATTAAAAAAAGAAATCAGAAAAAGTATAGTTAGGGAAGGAGTTCCTGCCCTTATACCCCCACCCCCAAGAGGTATGATTTAATCTGTGTGGAAGACTCCCAGAGAAGAATGTCCTCAAGCAATACAGAATGGCATTGTTGAAAAAGTCCAAGATCTGCAATAGGAAGAATCTGAGTTCAGATTCTAGCTCTACTGCTTGCATACCTGTGTGACTAACTCAAAAAGTTACTTGTCAAGTCTCAGGCTCTTCATCTATAGAATGGGAGAAGGGTTTGGCTGAGTGCTTCCTGGGGTCTCTTGCAACTCTAGATTTATGGTTTTTTGTTTTTGTTTTTGTTTTTTTTAATTTTCTTAGAAAATAACCTGGGACCCTAAGAGTTTAAGAAATATTCAGAGATCACAGTTAATTTGTGTCAAAGGTAGGATCTGAACACAGATCTCAAAGTTACCACCTCTCTAGAGATTGTGCCAAATTGTCACAGTGAAGCAAAATGAATATGAAAATGTTTGTTTTGTGTGAAGATGAGGTGCTCGCTGATTACATGGAGGCAAATATTAACATGAGGACTTCATTTTGGAGGTAAAATAAGCAAGATAATTCTAGGCATGGTATAATGGGAAGATGGCTTATTTGGAATCAAAGGATTTTTGTTAAAAGTCCACTTTTTCTGCTCACTACATGTGTGATCTCAGGCAAGTCATTTAGCCTAGGACTTTGTAAATTTTTACATTTATTTCCCCTTCTCACCTGAGAAATTTTTACATGACCTCAGGGATACAGGCATTAAAAACAGATATGCAAATTAAACATTTACTGATAATAAATCATAATTTCATGATTTCCACATTCAGTTATGTAAATCACAGTTTAAGAAGCTTTAATTTAACCTCTATGATATATATATATATGTATATATATATAATTCCCTAATCGTTAAACTGATCATCGTCTCTAAGATCCATTTCCAGTCTAAATTTATGATCTTGTGGTCTTAAAAAGTAAGATTCCTATTCTACAAAGATAATTTCTTACTTTGGCCTCATCAGACACTGAAAATGCTATTATTATGAAGGAAGAAAGAAAAAAAGACCTGAATAAAGGAAAGAGGGAATTGAAGCTCAAGAATTTTATTTAGCCTAATCTTTCATGTCTGGTTTAGAAAGACATAATATGCCCCCTGGAATCAAGCCTAGAAAAATTTTGTCTCAAAAGATCACTCATGGCTAGAACTTTAAAAGTGTACACACACATATATACATACATATAGTTTATTATTGTTTATAGTTTGTTGTATGTTGTTGATGTTTAGTCATTTCAGTCATATCTGAATCTTTGTGATCTCATTTAGGCTTTTCTTGGAAAAGATACTGGAGTAGTTTACCATTTCCTTTTCCAGATCATTTTACAGATGAGGAAACTGAGGCAAATAAAGTTAAGTGACTTACCATGGGTCACACAATTAATAAGTGTCTGAGGCTGGTTTTGAACTCAGAAAGATGAGTCTTCCTGACTTTAGGCTTGGTACTCCATGCACTATAGTGCCACCTAGCTACCCAGTTTACTACATACTACAGTTAGCAAAGATGCCATAGTTACAGATTTCAATCATCAGCCATTTGGAAAGTAATACCTGCTTCAGTAGGGAGAAAGAGTAATTCACTGGGAAGAGCACTGGCTCTAGAATATGGAAGACTTGAATTCAGATCTCACTTCTGGTTCTTTCCAGCTGCCTAACTTTGGATAAGTCACTATTTCCCTGGATTCCTCATAATCCATTCCTCATTAGACTAGATGGGTTCGGAAGTTCCTTTCAGATCTAGATCTATGGTCATGAACTTAGGTTTTTTTTATATTTTAAGAAAAAATTGAATTGAAAGAAAAAAAAAGATTTTAAAGAGAAAAATGGACATGCATGGGATGACTTTCTTCGTTAAGCTCCTTGAGTAAGGATTGCTTCATTCACTGCATTTGGGACAGGTAGGCGGTAAAATGGATACAGCAGTAAGCCTGGAATCAAGACCACCTGAATTCAAATCTGATCTCAGATGACTAGCTCTTGTGTGATCTTGGACAAGTTATTTAACCAGTTTCCCTCAGCTTCCTCAATTCTAAAATGGAAAAAGTAATAGCACTGACCTTTCAGGTTTGTTTTTAGTACCAAATCAGATAATAAGTTATAAGGCACTTAACACAGTGCATTGCACATAGTATGTAGTATATAAAAATTAGCTCTTATTGTTATAATCCCTATAATCCCTAGCATCTAGGTCTGTGCCTGATATATGGTAAGTACTTAATAAATGTTTATCGAATGATTGATTACTTGATCCACCACTAAGCATATTCCCGATGATTGGCTGGTGACTGATCCCAAAGTAGCAACTTTGCACTAAAAATGAATGATAAAATGCTCCACAATTTTCTAATTGTGGCTATGTTCATCTGCTGGATCCTAGTAGACCATAGGAGTACTTGCTGCTTTTCAGAAAGTCACCTGACTCAGAATCCTTAGTCTATTGTCCCTTACCTTAGATCAATCAATTCTAGACTTATATGAGGGAGTGGCTCATTTAATTTTCAGTGTAAATATTTTTTCCTAAGATGGGTTCTTCAAGTCACAGTAGTTTTTAATACTACTCTTTTATTTGGGTGCACTTCCAGGCAGATTTATCCTCCCAGAAGTTCTACTAATAGATGTTAAATCCAAGGGTCAAAAAGATCTGTGATCCCAACTTGGCAAGTTGCTTTGGATAGTGCCCAACCCAGCACACATAGACAATGAAATGATACCTGATGAATGCATAGTCATGACCAGATAGACTAAATATTGAGAAAAGCTACTTTAAAATGAGAACTAGATTATGAAAAACTATTTATTTTTTAAAAATCATTTAGTACCTTAAAAAACTACATTAAGCATTATGAAGGGA
The DNA here is from genome assembly GCA_023553655.1 of Myrmecobius fasciatus. Taxonomy (NCBI): domain Eukaryota; kingdom Metazoa; phylum Chordata; class Mammalia; order Dasyuromorphia; family Myrmecobiidae; genus Myrmecobius; species Myrmecobius fasciatus. The sequence continues at coordinate 58,537 of JAJPUD010006180.1, forward strand.
GAGTATTTGATTATGAACTTTGCCTATCATAGTTTTTCTTCCTAACATTACCTTGTCATTATTCTGTTCAATGACAGTTATGAAGACATTATGTTTATGGGATTCTGATGAGCTACCAGGGCACCTTGGTGGTGGATAAAGCACTAAGCTGGGAGTAAAGAAGACCTGAGTTCAAATGTGACCTCAGATATAATTTACCCAAGCTTTGTCTAAGCTTTGTCTCAGCTTCCTCATCTGTAAAATGAGCAGAAAAATGAAATAGTAAACGACTGCAGTATTTCCACCAAGAAAACCCAAATGGGTTTACAAAGAATCAGACATGTCTGAAACAACTAAACATCAATGATGGGCTACCGAGAATGGCATGTAGGTTTCCTAAGCTATTCAACTTAACAGGTATTTACTGAATTTCTACCCCATGCTCAGCACTGTGCAATAGGTTTTATCTCTAGATGCTAGAGACAGTGAAAATTATGATCAAGAAGTAGTTATTAAGTGCCTATTTTATGCCAGGCCCAGGAGATAATAAGAACAAAGAATGAAACAATCCCTACTTGCAGTGAGCTTACACTCTTATTGGAGAAATAACAAGCACATGTAAAATATGTACATCATAAACATAAAGTGAATAAATAAAAATGTATACAAAGTAGTTAAAAGCTATTTTGGCAGAGAGGACACTAATGTTAGAAGGGGCAAGGAAGGCTTTATGTGGAAGAAGGTGCATGGTCTGCATCTTAAAGAAAGAGTACATTTAAGGGACTGAGGAACAGGCCATGCAAAGCAAGAAGAGAGAAGATAAGAGCAAATGATATAGCAGTGCCATGTCCCATCTCCCTTTCTCTTATTATGACGATCTGGAGTCTTGCAAGAACAATCTGAGGGGAAGCCATTATTTATAGAACTTCAGTGAGTTAGCCTACTTCACATCCTCAGTTGTCTAAAGGAAATACAGAAGATCAAATCCAAAAGGAGCCTTCCATCCCTTATTCCACTGGTGGGGAAAAATAAAACATGGAGAGGCTGAATATTTTCTCCAGGATCTTACAGGATAGCAGAATCAAGAATTAATGCAAGTTTTTTGACCCTGAATGCATCACTCCTTTCACTGCACCACCTTGTAGGGTCAGCTATCCTTTTCTTACAGCAGCAGGACAGTTCAAATACAGGTCACTCCTGTAATAATTTTCCCAATTCTAACTTCATAATGACATGAAAACTCCAGGTTTACTAACTGTAATCTACAGACAGATCAATTTTGCATTTTCCTAAGAAACCAGAAGTGACAGAAAAATTCTGATAGACATATTAAGGAGCTATCCATTTGCTTCCACGTTTCAAGTGTGGCCTTTGGGAGCTTCTTAGAGACTCCAGTGGCCAAAATAAAAAAGCCTGCTACATCCAATGTAGGTACAAGAAACTTTTCATTTGAAACATTTCCACCTTGACTCAGAATCCTTATTATACCAGAACAACCTAGTGAACCACTCATCTAACTGACATGTACTACGGTGCCTGCTCTACCAAGCAAGGCACAACTGTTCTGAAGAAATCCATTTTATTTAAGGCCACATCATCACACTGTCTGACTTATTGTCAAAACAACAGCACCTTGTGAATTTGAACTTAATCAGAGAATACTCCCTTCTTGAAATGACCAAAAACATTAAATATAAAAATATACTTTTATTACTGATAGAAACAACATTTATCCATTTACTGTGGATTTGAGAGGTGCTGCCTTCTGTGATTGAGGACTCAACCAGGTTGAGGCAGACCATCTAAGGGGATACAAAGGATGTTTTTCTTTCCCACAAATCCTGAGGAATATGCATTTCCCCAACAAAATAAGTTGTTACACATCACTAAATGTAAGAGCTCTTTAAAGAAGAAAAAAACATTTATAAATAAAAATGATGATTATATTTCAGTTGTATTTATTTCAATGGAAAGGGAAAGAAGCAAAATTTTGCCTGAGATGAGATTATTTGTCCACAATAGGTAAGACACATTATGTAAGATCTAAAACAAAATTGGAAAATAGAGTGAAGTAGCACACATATTTTCTGCATAATATTATCCACTTTATTATATTAATGAAGATGTCTAAAGGATTAAACAAAACAATAGGCCACTCTGTTGAACTGATCTAAAGGAAGGTATTGAAACATCTGAAAAAAAGGGTAGAAAGGAAGGAAGAATAGTAATGGAAGGAAGGGAGAAAAAAGAGAGGGAAAGAAATAAGGAAAAAGGGAAAGAGAAGAGTGGAAAGAAGAAGAAAAGGCAGAAAGCGTGAGTAAAAGAAGGAAGATAGAAAAAATGAACACCTGAAAAAGTAGTTCTTTTAAAGGAGGGAAATAAAACAGCAAATCAGTTTGCAGCATTAATCAGCAAATAATTTATTAGTGCCTCACCACCTTTTCCAGTTTTATGTATCAATTGATTCTTCCCTACAATAAATATTATTCTGAATCTCCTGGGTGAAGAAGAGTAATTTGAGTTAAGAAGTTCATATTAAGGGGACTTTCTCTTCCCCTCATTTGGGCCTGATTCATTTTGTCCCTACTTTCCAGTGATTAGAAGCAAACCTGGAAAGGGCAGCCTCTACAAAGGATGCATACCCTGAATGTGAGGGAGTGAGCCTATTCTTGTACCGTGAATATTCTCAACTTAAAACATAGGCACAATGACTCTCTATTAGGGCAAATATGCATCTCTTTCCTTATCTACAATACAGGATCCTCAAAAACTGAACTCTTTTACTTTGTCCAAGTTCCAGGATGATACAGAAAGAAAATAATTCTTCCCTAGCTCAATAAAGGGATACTAAGAAGGAGATAGTCTCTAAGCCTTATTAGGCAACGGGAGGATGCAGATTAGGGAAGGGACTGAGAAAGTGGAGAAGGAAGGGAAAAAGGAAAAAAAAAAGATGAGTATGGGAATGGAATGGGAAGGGGATAAAGATAGAGGCGAAGATCAGTGTACAGAGAACAGAATGAAGATGGAAATAGGGATGCTGATGGGATGGGAATGATGGCAGGGCTTGATTGTGAAACTGAGGATAGGACTTTTTTCTCTGAGACCCAATACTAAGACTTTCAAGGCTCTCTAGATGTGCACATTAAAGCAGCCTACTTCTTCCGTTAGCTTCCACAGGTGGCTGTGTCTCTCTGGCTTTGGGGCTATGGAAAAGGAGCTGACGGATGAATGCCCGAATGAAGAGTGCTGCAAATCGCGTTACAGTCGGATATGCTAGCCACTTTCGGTCCCTCTCCGCCCTCTCCCTCAGTCCCCATGTCCTCACCTGAGGCTCCACATATAGCTGTACTTGTAGGGAAAGTAGCTGCCCGGCTCGCTGCAGCAGTACTTGAGATCGGCAAAGCCGCAGCAGTACATAAGAGTAGCCCCCTCTCCATGTCGGGGGCACTGGAAAGTCTCCACGAAGGTGTGGTTGAGGCTGTAGTAGCCCGAGCAGATTTGACTGGCCTCGATCATTTCCACTGCAAGCAGAGACACCAAGGGGATCCGGACACTGGGCTGTGAACCTTCAAAACCTGCGCCCAGCCCCACCTCAGCCCTTGCTGCTGCTCTCTTCCTCCCAATCCCTCCACCCCCTGGATCCGAGATCGCCTCTTCTGGTAAGGGCTTTGGCAGCTTACGCGTCTAGTCTCCTTCCTGCCTCTACTGCTCCTTCTTCTGCCTCTCTCCACATGGAGCTTAACTCTGGCGTCTCTCTCTGGCTCCTGGACCGTTTTTTGTTTTTTGTTTTTTTTTTTGTTTTTATCTGCTGGCCTCTGTCCCTGTCACCATGACCCTCATCCTTGAGATTCTCTGTGTCTCTGTCCTCCCTGCTATGTCCTTTTCTTACCTATTTTATTCTCCAAAATGATCTTTCCCCCTTTTTTAAAAGAGAGGATAAAAGACACCAAGAGACAGAAATTGGAATTCTAGAAAAGACTTTGCAATCTAAATAATTAGGACAAAGTTATTACTAAGAGTTTTAGACTGATGAATATCTATGAACAATAGAAAGAGTTGGAACTCTTTGTCTCTGTCTCACTCTATTCATGTCTCTTCCATTTCAAGAATCACTGAAATGTGTTTGTGTATGTGTGTGTGTTGCAGGAGAATCAATTAAAGGCTCTGGGGAGGTAAAGAGGAACTTAACTCAGGTAGGTTTCCATTTATTTTTAGACATATGGTATAAAAAAAAGTCAAGCAGTCCATTAAAATTAAGTACATAACAAATACTTCAAAACATGCTTTATTTCTATATTATGGAGAGACAATGAAGGAAGAGAAGGAGAGGAAGTAAGGAAGATGGGGAATGAGAATCAGAAATAATTGACATTCATATTACATATATTTGAATATAAAAGCTTAATATCATTGTAATTATTAATATTCTATATCCATACACAAATCTCTCTATATCTCTGTCATCATATAAAAAAGTTTTTGAGACATTCTATATAGTATTGAAACATTTTTGAAGCTCTTTACATACATTATCTTATTTGATCCTCACAATAATCTTAATTGGCATAACTTTTATTTTTTCCTTCCTCCTTTTACAAAGAAACAAGACAGACAGACAGACAGAGATAGACAAAGACAGAGACAAAAACAGAGACACTGACACACAGAGAGAAAGACAGACAGATACAGAAAGGCACAAAGACAGAGATACAGAAAGACACAGAGAGACAGGGACATATAGAGAGACACAGAGAAAGAGAGGCAGAGAAACAGAGACAATCAGAGACAGACACACACACAGACAGAGACAGAGAGACAGAGATAGAGAGACACAGAGAGAGAGAGAGACAGAAAGAAAAACTTGCCAGTGGTAGCAAGATAGCAAGTTCCCAAGGTGGGACCTGAATACATCTTCTTATTCCCAAATTCAGTGCTCTATTCCCTACACACTGGTGTCTATAGAGTAGAATGAGAGGAAGAGAGGGATAGACTAAGAAGAGAAAGAGAAGGAAAAACATAAAAAGAAGTCCAAGCAGATCTTATTCTTCAAATTTTTCCTCAGGTTCATCTCTGACCTACAAGAAGAAAAATGTCTCCTGATTATCTCTGACAAGAGTTGGAAGTGTCCCTACAATACAACTGTAGTCACAACCAGAATAGGAATTTTCCTTTAATAATGTTATTTCATAGGATCACATATTGAGGGGCCATTTAATGCAACTCTTTGATTTTACAGATAAAATAGAGAAGCTAAATGACTTACTTAAAATAACTGTGGCAAAACTGGAATTCAAACTCAGGGCCTATGACTTCTATTCTACTTTTCATTTCACTGTAAGATGCTGCCTCTTATATCCCTTTGCTCCTACCTATATTCTAACAAAAACTTTGGCCTCTGTTAATTATTTATCTTTCATGTAGCTTTCTTTGCATATATTGGTTTACATGTTATCTCTTTCTTAGAATGTAAGCTCCTGGAAGGCAAGGATTACTTTTTGACTCTTTTTGTATCCTGGGTGCCTAGCAAATGCCTATAACATAGTAGGAACTTTATAAATGTTTAATGATTGGTTGGCCACAGGAATTCTACTACCCTCTTTCTTAGTTATCATTACCAAGAATAGAGTAGATATGATGACTATAAATCTCAGGTGTCCTTTCTTCTTAAGACACCAATGAAGGGTATTCCCTGTCTAATTTGTACAGGAGTTGACCAATCACCTCAGTATCTTCCCCCAATATCTTCCAAGAAATCTAAATTACTATATCTATACCAGTCCAGAAGGTAGTGATTGAGGAAAGAACAGTTCCTGAAGATCAGGTATGTTCTTTTGTCATACTCTACTGTATGGCTTCAAAAGCCTACCTTATTTATTCTTGTCATGTCCTACACAAAATCCTTCAGTGATTTTTTATTACTTCCTAACAGCAAGTTTAAGATGATCTAGTAGAAAGTATACCACTATTCAATTTGCTTCCTGTAATGACATAGTGTACTAACAAAATTCTTTAAGTATAAATTCTAAGTTAGAGATTGCCTATCTGTCTGCCATTTAATTATGCTCCTATGATATATGATCTCCACCTTCCACAGCTAGATCCAAAATGATAGCCAGAACAATGACGAAAGATGTTGAAGGCTAGAAACATTTAAGGCTTAAAGAAAATCAATCATTATTTAGTTCCAGGACTAGACTTGCATCCATTTAGTTCTCTGTTTCTCTATTCAAAGCCATTTTCTAGACTTCCTAAATAGTTAGAATCTTCCTACATAGTCACATCCCTCATCTCTTGTCCTCCACTTTTGGAATATAGAGTAAGCTCTCAACTACAAGCATCATTAGGCATTAGAATGCCATTTCTATCTTAGATTACATGTGTCTATTTTCTGAGCCTTGGTTATATTCTAACATACTCTTACTAGTGTGTCACATTTTAAACATGGATTACACCTTCCTGGTTACCCACAAGTAGGACAGGAAAATATTTTTTTTTCAAAAACATGAGGTAAGGTCTATTGGTTCAAGTTCAATAAGTCTTGGTGAAATCAAGTGAAGAATACAAAGTTTAGATAAGACTTGATCTCTGATCTCAAGGGGCTTCAATTCTGGTAGAGGGAGATATCCAGCAGATGGTGCTATGTGGTAAGCTTTGTGGATTCAGGTAAAAAAAAAAATCAAAGGATGAGTCCTTTGCTCTCTTTTCTAGCCTCCTACTTCAAAACTATAGGGTATGCCTGATCTTTTAAGATGACATCTTCCTCTTCATACCATATGACCTGAGGAAAATGACTGTACCTGGCTTCATGGCTCCCAAGCTGGAAGTCCCACTGAGATGCCTGGCATTCTCTTCCACTTACATCTTGCTTACTCATGACTAGTAGTTTAGGAGTTATCTATCTTTGCTATTGAGGAGCGCATAAGAGTTATTAACAAAATCAAAACTATTGATGATTTCTAATTCAGCTTAGCCCCAAATCAGGGAGTTCACACTTACAGAACTCTGCTGGTCACATCCAAGTAATTAGGTAACTGACTGACTCATGATATAGTTTGTGGAGAGTAGTTTAAATTTGATGATAGGAATTAATAAAGAGCCACTGAAAAATTTGGAGTAGGGAAATAATAACTGATATCTTGGAATGGTTCTTCTCTGTAGGTTGATTTAAATTATCCCATACAATTGCACCCAGAGAAATTCCTTGGAACTTGAGAAGTAATTTGGGAGACATTGAGTTCCAGCATTTTGGATTGCTGTCCTATTTAGTTCTTTGTATGAAAAGTTAGTCATTGGCTTCCTCAATTTTGAATCCTCCTGCATGCTATTTAAAAATATATATTTCAATTAATTTCTTTCTGTTACATTTTAAGTTCTGGACTGTTTCCTTCTCTTCATTTCCACCCCACACTAGAGAAGTCCATTATTTGATGCAGATTTATAAATATATGTAAAACCATGCTATGCTTACTTCTATTAATCAGGTCTTTTTTTCTAGAAGTGAATAGCATCCTTCACAGGTCCTTTGTAGTTGATTTAAGTATTTATTGTATTCAGAAAATTTCAAATATTCACAATTATTCTTCAAACAATATTGCTATTACTATCAACAACAGTATCTTGGTTCTGTTCACTTTGTTTTTCATTATTTCATGCACATTTTTCCATTTTTTCTAAGAACAGCTTGCTCACAGGAAAACACTGTATACAGTAACAACATTGGGTGGATAGTCGACTTTGATAGACTTTGTTCTTCTCAGCACAATGCTATAAGACAATTCCAAAAGACTGATAATGAAAAATGCTATCTACATCCAGAGAAAGAACTATGGAGTTTAAATACAGGTTGAAACATACTATTTTCATTTTTTTGTCATTTTTTCTTTCTTGTGGTTTTTCTCTTTTGTTCTAATTCTTTTTAAGAACATGACTAATGTGGAAATATACTAAATATGATTGTACATGTTTAACCTATATCAGATCACTTGCCATTTTTTGGAGGGAGGAAGGGACTGAGGGAGGGAGAAAAAATGGAAATCAAAATATCATAAAAGTAAATGTTGAAAATAATTTTTAAAAAGAAAAATAAATAAATATTAAAGATAAAATAAAAAAATAAAATAAATCTGCTCATTATTTCTTACAATGCAGTAGTATTCCATCACAATACCTCGCAATTTGTTCAGCCATTCTCCAGTTGATGGCATTCCCTAAATTTCCACTTCTTGGCTACCACAAAAAGAGCTGCTATAAATATTTTAGAATATGTAGATTCTTTTCCTTTTTACCTGATCACAGAAACAAACCTAATAGTGGTTGCTGGATCAAAGAGTATGCATAGTTTAATAACTCTTTAGGCATAATTCCAGATAGCTCTCCAGAATGGTTGAATCAATTCACAATTCTACCAACAGTATATTAATGTATGTTTCTAATTAACAGAAGTTAGTCCCAGAGCATTTATCACTGTTCATAATTTATTTGAGACAAAATCAGGAATTAGAAAGAATTTCTAAACCATATTTGCAAATACATGACATTTGCAGGCATAAGAAATGGGGAAGAGTGCAGTCCTTCATTTCCTCACACCTAGACTATTGCCACAGACTGTTGGTTGGTCTCCTTGCTGCAAGCCACATTTTTTTTCCAGTCCGTCATTCATTCAGTTGTCAAAGTGATCTTCCTAAACTTCAGATCTAACCGTATTAGACCTCCTCCCCACTTTATGCTGTTGCTTACCCAGAGTTTTTTGTATTTGTTCCCCCATTAGATTGTAAATTTCTCCAGAGAAGGGATTTGTCATTTGCCTTTTTTTATACTCCCAGTACTTAGCACATTATCTTGTGCATAGTACAATTAAAAAAAATAAATTAAAAAAATATTTTTAATTTTTTAAAAAATTTTAATAAAAATTTGGCTGACAAAACCTTCTAATCTCCCTAACTTCCCACTACCTTCCTACTTACCCATGCTTACAAATTTGATGTCATCTTTGACTCCTCACACTCACATATCCAAACCTTCATCAAATCCTATCATTTCTATTTTCATAGTATCTCTCATATATGTCTCTTCTTCACTTGCACAGTCATCAACCTAGATCAAATTTTCATCATCTCTTGTCTGGACTATTGCAATAGTCTTCTAATTGGTCTCTGTGTCTCAAGGACTTCCCCACTCCTGTCCAACTTCCATTGAACTGCCAAAATGACTTCCTGGTAGTGTAGATCTGACTCCTCTATTTAGTAGCTCCCATGGCTCTATTGTCTCTAGGATCAAATAAAAATTTCTCTATTTGGTATTTGAATCTCTTCATAATTTGGACCTCCTCTTACCTTTTCAGTTTTATTAAATTCTTCTCTCTTCCACATACTATATCCAACTACATTTACTAATTGTTCCTCACACAAGACCTTCATTTCACATCACAGTGCCATTACATTAACTGGACCCCATGCCTAGAATGCTCTGTCTCCTCACTTCTTCATCTCAATTTTTTTTTCAAGACTTAATCGAATCTTATTTTCTACAGGAGGCTCCCATACCCAGGCACTAATGCCTTCCCCTTTGATATCATCTCTCTGTCTCTCTGTCTCTGCCTCTCCATCTCTCTGTCTCTCTGTCTCTCTCTCTCCTTCCTTCCCTCCTTTCCTCTTTCTCTATCCCTCTCTTGCTCTCTTCTTCTGTACCTTCTCCTCCTTCCCCTCCTTCCCCTCCTTTTCTCCTGTCCCTCTCCTCCCTTCTTCCTTTCTTCTTCCATTCTCTCTCTCTGTCTCTCTGTCTCTGTCTCTGTCTCTCTCTGTCTCTCTGTCTCTGTCTCTCTATCTCTCTGTCTCTTTGTCTCTGTCTCTGTCTCTCTGTCTTTCTATCTCTCTCTCTATCTCTCTGTCTCTTTGTCTCTGTCTCTGTGTCTGTCTGTCTGTCTGTCTGTCTCTCTTTCTCTCTTCTTTCCCTCCTTCTCTGCTACTTTCTTGCTTCTTTCCCTCAATCTATTTGTCTCTTTTCTTTCCGTGTCTATGGCTCTGTGTCTCTCTGTGTCTCTGTCTGTTTCTATCTCTTTGCCTCTTGATCTCTAATTATCTTTGGTCCAATGCTGCCATCTTTACTGTACTTCATGACTGAACTTACTCTGAACTTTGTGTTCAGCCTTCTTAGCTCAGAATACTCCAAAGTCTCTTGTGGGGTATGTGTGGTGTGTGTGTGTGTGTGTGTGTGTGTGTGTGTGTGTGTGTGTGTGTGTATGAAGGAGACCTGGAGAAGTTTTAGGAAAGGGTGGTCTGAGGTAGAGCCCACAGTGTTCTTCAGAAATGCAGTTCCTAGAAGTCAGTATTTCCAGATCCCAGAATCTTCCTCTCCTCACAAAGTCTAAATACCCAGTCATATACAAATATCTATCCGTAATGTATAAATGCAGAAGAGAAATATAAGCAAAGAGTGGTAGGATCAGAGGTAAATTCTTGGAGGTTGGACTTGTTTTGGGTTCAAAACTAAGGTTAGGAAGATTAGGAGGTGTAGTAGACTAAGGTTAAGACACAGAGATTAAAAGAATACAAAGCGCAAGACATATATCACGAACAGCATGTAGTGCTGATTGATTGCAGTACACTATTTTAAAGGAATAATAAGAGTTACTAATAAATTCAGTTTCTATAGTGCTCTCGTGAGGACTCTCCAGACTCACCAGACTAGAATCAGAGTGGCTACATGTTCCACTCAAGGTTTTAGGGGCACCTTTGAGCAACTGAAACATTCCTAATACTATAACTTGAGATCTCATGCCAATATATTCCCTCCATGGAATATCAGTAACAAATTAACATGAATTTTTCCCCTTTTCCAAAGGGAAATTAATTTAATTTGGAGATATAGCAAGAATAAAAATAAAAAAAAAACATTTCCTTCCCCCCAAATACCTTATGTCACATGGTACTCAGCCTCTAGGGATATTGCCATCAAAATTAATAGTTTGTGTATAGCATTGGCTCCATCAAGTCCACATCCAAATGAGAAGAAACTACCAGATAAGTTTTTGCATTAGCTACTGATGGAAAGTCACTCCTCTAGGCATCTTTGGTGTCTCCATTGTAAAGCCTTCTGTGGACTCAGCTCCCAGATTTTTCTGACATCTAGACCCCCAGTTGTTTCAGTCTCTTAATCTTTGAATTCTCATAAGGTCATGGGCTCCAATTTCCTTCCCCTAAAATGGAAGACCAAATACCAGGTCAGTCCTAGAATCAAGTCCCATATTCACTAGGGCGCATGTAAGCTTTAAATGGGGAGAAGCCCAAGATCGCTCCCCTTACAACACGTTCTCTCACCGAAGACCATCACCCCAGTAGAAGTAAGCCAAAGAAAAGAGGCCAAACCAAAAAAAGAAGATGCTGAACAAGTCCTTTTGAGTATACCTTCCTGGTGTATTTTGGTTCTGGCTTCTGCAATCATAGCCTATCAAAAAGATTTCTGTATACAGCAGATCAGAACCAATTAGGGAAAATCTGTTCCTTCTATATGTTTCCCAAGCTTCATTCTTATTTCTCTATGTTCCTATAGGACACTTCCTTCTGCTCCACTGCCATCTTAACTCATTATTTCCTTGATCTATTTTTGTTATTAGGTCATTTCAGTCCTGCCCAACTCTTTAAGACCCCATTTGGGATTTTCTTGGCAAAGTGGTTTGTCATTTTCTTTTCTAGTTCATTGAGGAACTGAGGCAAACAGGGTTAAATAACTTGTCCAGAGTCACACAGCTAGTAAATGTCTGAGACTATATTTGAATTCATGAAGATGAGTCTTCCTGATTCCAAGCCTGATGCTCTCTCCATTTTACTACCTAGCTGCTGTAGGATCTATTAGAGAATAATATACTCTCAAGTCCCTCCAAGGCACTTTCATTATAAGTCACTTAGATTGTCTTGGAAGAAGTGTCCTTAGTCTCTTCTACATAGAGACTATTCCCCTTCTACATAGGGAATTGCATTAATTACATTGTACACAATCACAAACACTAGACTTATTGGTCAGTCCTCCATTAGAGTGTTTTAAAGTTTTGAGAGTACTTTCCTCCTAACATTTCTCTAAAGCAGGTATTATAAATATTATTATCCTCATTGTTAAGTGAAAATATTGAGGTTGAATAATAAAGGGGATTGCCACGTTTGCATATTTACTAAAAGTTAGAGTTGAAATTAATATGAACCCAGGCCTTCCTGACTAACTACAATGATTTTTTTCACGATATCATGCTGTGTTGCAAGAAATAACACTGAAAAGATAAGGTAATGACAGATTGGGGAATAAGACTTTTAATATTAGTCTGATTTTGAAGCTTACTTAATAGACTCTATGGAGCCCCTTATGGGTATTGATCAGAGGACTTATATCACCAGATGTCTGTACCAGGAAGATATCTTGAAGTATTATAAAGAATGGATTGGAAGGAAAGGAGAGTAGAAGCATAAAGATCTATCAAAAAGCTCTTTACAATATTTTACATAAGATATTGCAGAGTGACAGTAATGAGAACAGATTGGAGAAGATAAAAGTGAGAGGCATTGAGAAGGCTGACTTGATAAGGTCATTGGAACAGATTGGATATGAGAGGTGAGGGAGAGGAAAGAGTAATGATCTTCCAGGGTTCTGCACAGACAAGATAAAAAATAACAACAAAAAGTAAAGTAAAAATGAAGGGGCAGAATGTAGTGTGGTAGGCATTGGCAGTACTTGATTTAGAATCAGGGGAACTAAATTTGAAGTCCTACTTTGCTTAACTTTTCCAGGTCTTAGTTTCCTCATTTATAAAATAGGTGGTGTTTGGACTACTAGATGATCTGTAAGACTCCTATTCTCTTTAGATCCTATAACAAGCCCAGTTTGAGAAATCATATAATGAATTCAGATGATGGCAGCAAAGCAGTCAGATTGAGGTGTCCTGTACAAATCTGGAGAAGCAAGTATAGAACTTGAAAGAGATGTAGCAGGAAATCTAGGCAACGGATAATAGGTTTTTAAATTACATTTTATTTTTATTTTGAGTTCTAAATTCTTTCCTTTTCTCTATTCCTCTCTCACCCATAGGGAAGATAATATCCATTAAACATATGAAGTCATGCAAAACATATTTCTTCATTAGTCATGTTCTGAAAAAAAGAAAGAGGAAAAAATATGATTCAAGCTATACTTTGAGTCCATCAGTTCCCTCTGTGGAGGGGGAATAGTATTTTCTATCATGAATTCTTTGAAATTGTGGTGTTATTGTATTAATAAGAATTACTAAGACTTTTATAGCTGATTATCTTTACAATATTGCTGTTGTTGTATATGTTGCTCTCCTGGTTCTGTTTACTTTACTTTCCATCAGTTTATCTAAGTCTTCTAAGGTTTTTCCAAAATCATCCTCTTTATCATTTCTTATAGTCCATAAGAATTCCATCACATTATGTGTCCCAAGTTGCTCACCCCTTCTCCAATTAATGGACATATTTTTGTACATAAGAATCCTTTTCTTTTTCCCTTGATGTTTTTGGGGGTATGGAAGGAAACAGTTTTTAACCATGAGAATGGATAAGATGGGAAACAGTATAAGAAAAAAAAAAAAAGAAATGTAAGGATAAAACCTTGGGAACACCCAGTTTAAGGATTTGAGTATTATGCCTACATAGTGAATACCTGGGTTGCTGTTGGTTTATCTTGAAGTTCTTCAACTTACAAAACCTCTCTTTATTTGGCCAAACAAGGATGGCCAGAAAAGTAACAATAACTCACCTTTTTATAGAGATTTAATGTTTACAACTCAATAAAATAATAAATCACTGAACAAATAAGAATTTATTTGATATTTACTATGTGTTCAGTCCTAACCTAGGTTTTAGGGATACTGATACAAAGAATGAACAAACTCTACCAACAAGGAGATTGCATTTTAAGATGTTGGACAAAAAATATATATGTAACTGATATTGAAATATGTTTAAAATGAATATACTTGTATAACCTATTTCAAATTTCAAATTACTGTCTTAGGGAAGGCAGAGGTAAAGGATGGAGAAAAAAATCTGGAATTCAAAATCTTACAAAAATAAATGTTGGGGCAGCTAGATGGTGCTGTGGATAGAGCACCAGCCCTGAAGTCAGGAGGAACTGAGTTCAAATCTGGTCTCAGACACTTAACATTCCCTAGCTGTGTGACCCTGGGCAAGTCACTTAACCCCAATTGCCTCAGCAAAAAGCAAATAAATAAATGTTCAAAACTATCTTTACATGTAATTAGAAAACGTTAAATATTATTAAGTGAAAAAAGAAATATATATGGAACTACATATGGAATAAACACGAAGAGTCTAAAATAGCTAAATATAAGGCAGTTTGGAATGCAACTAGAGAGATCTGGAATAACTTTAGTAGAAGATAGTGCTTGACTTTTTCCTTGAAAAGGAGAGAAGGGTGTCATGAGGTAGAAGCCAGGAAGAAGGGGATTCCAGATATAGAGGGTTACCACAGAGGCATAAGAAGAGGAAATGGAGTTTCATATATAAGAAAAAGGAAGACCAGTTTGACTGGATCACAGAATGTAGGGAGGGGAGTATTGGAAAATGGGGCCATAAAACTAGTTGTGATCAGGTTATGAAGGGTTTTAAGAGCCTAGAGGCAATAGGGAGCCAATGAAGTTTATTGAGTAAAAGATTGGTATGGTCAGGGAAAGAACCTTGTCATCTGTGTGTAGGTGAAATGATGTGGGATGAGACATGAGGCAGAAAAAAAACTATTAGGAGTGTTTTTTCTAATAATCTAGTCAAGAAATACAATGATCCAAGACAATCCTAAAGGACTAGTGATGAAACACACTTTCTGTCTTAAGAGGAAGAAGTGATAATGTTTGAATATAAACTGAAGCATGCTATTTTCACTTTCTTTTATTAAAGTCTTCTTGTACAAAATGACTAACACGAAACCTGTATCTGATTGGTCATCATCTCAGAGGGTGGGAGAGAAAGTAATGAAGGGAAAAATAAAATTTGGAACCCCAAACTTCATTAAAATGTTTAAAAGTTGTGTTTTATATATAACACTAACTTTTTATTTTTCAAAATACATCCAAAGATAGTTTTCAATATTCACCCTCACAAAATCTTGCATCCTAAATTTTTCTCCCTCTCTCCCTAGACAGCAAGTAATCCAATAAATGTTAAACACATGCAATTTTTCTAAACATATTTCCACATTTATCATGCTGCAAAAGAAAAAATCGGATCAAAACGAAAAATGAGAAAGAAAAAGCAAGCATTCATTCCCCACAGTCCTTTGTCTGGATGCAGATGGCTCTCTTCTTTGCAAATCTATTGGAATTGGCCTGAATCATCTCATTGTTGAAAAGAGCCAAGTCTATCAGAATTGATCATCATATAATTTTATTATTGCAGTGTTCTCTCAGTTCTACACACTTCATTTAACATTAGTTCATGTAAGTCTCTTCAGCCTCTCTGAAATCATCTTGCTGATCATTTCTTATAGAACAATAATATTCCATAACATTCATATACCATAACTTCTTCAGCCATTGCCCAACTGATGGGCATCCACTCAGTTTCTAGTTTCTTGATATTACGAAAAGGGTTGCCACAAATATTTTGCCATTTTTACCTCCACAATATCTCTTGTTTATAATCTCTCCTCTTTATTCACCCAAAAACTCTTGCCTAGATTGTTTTTTGAATGTAATATATTTTATTTTTCTCTGATTACATGTTAAAACAACTTTTAAGGGAAAAGGACTTACATGTACAAAAATGTTTGTAGAAATATTTTTTTTGTAGTGGCAAGGAACTGGAAACTGAGTGGATGCCCATCAGTTGGGCAATGGCTGAAGAAGTTATGATATATGAACTACCAATTGGAAGATACACTGGAGGAAGAAGAAGAGTCAAGTAAAATAATGAAATGGGAAAACTGGGAGAATGGGAAAAATGGTGTTGATTTTGACAGAAATAAGGAAATTTGAAATGAGATGGGTAAATAGTGGAAACCTTTTAAAGTATATTAACATTTTGAGATGTGTGTTTTCTCAACAAAAAGATGATCAATTTTTAGACATTTCATAAAAGCACAAATAGTACCAGATCACAATAGAATAAAATTTAAAGTAACTGAGAAGGAAAAGGATAGCTGCCTTTCATAATTTTTCAAAGCAAGCATTTTGTGGTTTATTGTTCATGACACTGTATGTGTGTATATGTATACATATATATGTATATATACATTTAAATAATAATTGAAACTATGGCCCAGATTTTTAATATATTATTTATTTTTGTTACTGATAGATAACAAAAATCTAATTTTCTTTTCTTTTGGTAGATAGGAGAAGAATTGGAAAAATGTATATTCCTGTAAAATGTTGGTGAATTTTGAGATTTTTGAATTCACTTTTTGTAGAGCTGTTTCAGTGTCATAAAACAAAGCCCTTTGAAATATCAATGAACATTTTTTGTCATATGTGCAAAATACATACTCATCAAGTACCCATGATAAGTACAAAGATATAAGGCAAAGTTTTTCTTCCTACAGATTTTAAAGTATAATTGGGATCATAAAAATAAAAGCATATTCATTTAATTCAACAACACTTATTAAACATCTACTTAATATCAGGGATAGTTGCATCCCTCGAACATTAAGGACACTAAAACAAAAATGACACACACTGTGACTTCAAAAAGTTCATATTCTACATTCTTTTTTTTTTATAAAGCTTTTTATTTGCAAAACATATGAGTGACCTTTCAACATTGACCTTTGCAAAAAAACCTTTTTTTTTCCCAAGCTTTTCCTTTCCTTCCCCCCACCCCCCACCCCTAGATGACAGGTAATCTAATACATGCTAGATAGGATAAATTATATGACAAATACAATACATGTATACATATCTATACAGTTATCTTACCATATTATACATTCTTACATTAAAATATATAAATATTGGACATTAAATGATGAATGACAGTTTTAGATAAATGCTGTAGTATTTCAGAAGCAGGAAAATTCAGTTAAAGCCAGGATTTTCATTGGAAAGCTTCACATAGGAGACAGGGAATGATCTGAACCTTAAAAGATAAAAAGAAGAACATTCTAGAAAGACAAGTAGTATGTGCCAATTAAGAGGACTGGGAAAAAAGAGAAAGCATCTTTGAGGGATGGTGAGAAAAATAATTTGGCTGGAACAGAAGGTTTATGTAGAGTATTAGTAGGGAAATACTTCACAAAAGTCTAACTTTGAGCTTTCATTGTGGTAAAGAAATGAATCCAGATTCACAAAAGTTATGCCAGCATAGCACAAGTTCTAACAATTTCTACCAGGCTAGAAAGACTTTAGAAGTGGTCCTGGAGACAAAATGGTTTATGAGGTAAGAACTAGTAAATATAACAAAGTATGGAAAGGTTTATTGTGAATTGACTGGTCATCAGGTGACGAATTCTTTGACCATGGCAACTATGATAGAACCAGTATCTACCCAAGTTTTTCTTTTCTCATCTTCCCTAAGACTAGATTTCCCCTGCAAGTCCATAAATCCAGAACTTGATTGGTCTGGGGGAACTTGATTTGTGCCTCTCTTAATGCAACATGATGTTTTGTTGATGTGGCTTTGTATTACCTACAGGAATACAAGTTCTCACTCCTGTCCTTCAGAATTGGTGGATGCCTGAAAACCATGGAGGCAGATCTCCAAACCCAACCCTTTTGACCAGACCTGTTTCCATGTGGAGATGAGGAAGGATTCCTCAATAGAAGCAAAGTGATACTACATATCTTTAGTATATGAGGATAGAATAAATCTCCATTTGTTCATTTTTCATTGATTTATGAGTGTTTCATTTAATCTAAACATTGAACTTGAACTAATTAGGGTGCTAACATCAAGTTCATCCTTTATAGCAAACCTAGAAATATATAAAAATGCAAAATGGTTTTCAGTCTTAGGTAGTCTTTTGGTTCTATTAAGAAAAAAGCAGTACGATGAAAGAGAGGGCAGAAGGCACTAAGAATCATAATCTTTAGACCATCTCAAGGCATTTAACTATTAGATTATGAACCCATCAATGATGTTCATATTATACTGGAGAGGAAAAAAATGGAGATAAAAAGATCATTTAGGAGGTATTATAATTTTCTAAAGGTGAGGAGATAAGAAACTAAAATTTGGTTTAGTTTAAACTAAATGGTTTCCATTGCTATAGGAAGGAGGGTATAGTTTCAGGAGAAATTTTGAAGGAAGAATGGAGAGGTCTTGGCATACAGTTAGATAGGGCCTGGGCATTGAATATTGAAAGGAAATGGTAGATTTTAAGAAATAACAGTTTAGTAATTATATAAAATGCCAAAATTAGCTCAGGTATTAAAATGGTGTCATCAGGCAAAATCATAAAAAAAGATATAAAAGTGGGAATTTTAAAAGACACCTTCAAATACAAGGTAACTTATTACTTAGTTTCTTACTAAGGTGTTTTAAGACATGAAAGACATTTACCTCTATCTAAGTCAGAGAAAAGCATGCTTGTTACCACCCCCCAAAGCCCTGACCCTTCCAAGATTAAAATAAATGCTTCTTCAGATTCAAAATAATTAAATGTTAGCATTTTAAACTAGCTGTCGAGAAATTCTTCTGTCAGTGAAGTAAAACAAAGTAAGACTATGAATCATATGAAATAACTCAGAAAAAGATTATTTTTAAGAGTAAGAAGTTTAAATCTGAAAGGCTGTCAACCTAGCTCAAGAAATGTTTACTCCGTTAAATTTAGGGAAAAATCCAACAACATTCTATACAAGCTATCTAGACAATATCAAACCATCTCTCTGTCTCTCTGTCTCTGTGTGTGTGTACCTGTTTCTCTATCTTGTCTTAGTTTTGACTTCTCTGCTTTTTTTTCTCTCTCTGTTTCTGTCTCTCTTCTGCTGTCTCTCTGTTTCTGTCTCTCCTTCTCTCTCTCTGTCTCCCCCTTCACTGTAAATGCTTAAATAAACTGATCACAGGGTTCCAGGAAAAGACTGACTCTTATTTAAGTTCTTTCCTTCATATAGCAACTACGTATTAAGTCAAAATAGTGAATGAGGAGCTGAGAGACATGTCCTTTGGACCCTATTTATTGGGTATTCCTTCCACCAATGCAGATCATCATCACATCTACAATTTACAATCTTATAGAATTGCCTAGAAATTGACTGCCTAGGAAAATGTTCACCATTTGAACATGAGGGTTCAGGTAAACAATGACTTTACTAAGTAAAGGTACAAATAAAGTCATCTTCCCAGGGAAATGTGAGGGCGAAGAGTTAACTTAAGCTGTATTCCATCTTCATCATAGGCTTTTGCCTACAATAATTATAAAACTTTTGGCAGAATAATTATAATAATTGCATTCTTATTTTGAGTAAAACATTCCATATGCAGTCAGAAAAAATGATATACCATTTCTAACTAAGGTAGTCAGGAAAGATTTCCTGAAGGAAGCACTTGACTGGGACTTTTAAAGATAAGTAGAGTTGCCTATGGTAAGAAAACATTCATCATAATCTGAGGGTATAAGAAAAGAAAAACAGATAGAAGAAGAAGGTCAAAGGATGAATAAGAAAGACAAAGAAGAGAAGGGGAAAAAAAGATTGCTATAGTCCTGAAATGACTGTGTTAGTAATTCAATTGAGATGTGGGTATCTTCTACTGGTGTTATAGCTGATATGTTGAGGGAATTGTTAGATTTTGGGTTTCAAAAAGAGAGGGGAATATGGTCACTTCATTCCTAGCACTTTTTCGGAGAAGCATAGATTTAGAAGAGAAAAGGAACATATTGTTCAACAACCTCATTACACAGATGAGGAAACTGAGGCAGAGAGAATAAGTGATTTGCTCAAGATCTTATATAGGCAATAAATGTTAGAAATGAAATGTGAATTTAGATCCCCTGATTCCAAATCCACCACCATATTCATTGCACCATGCTACTTCTCTGGATTGACTCCAGTAGTGATCAGGCTGCAAACATTATTGTGAATTTTAATAATAGCATCAGGTTGTTGAAAAGTAGGTTGAGTTGAGCAAAGAATATGACTTAAATTTAACAATTATTATGAATCTTTGGTATAGGGGCTAGTAACAATAAGACTGTAAACCCTTTAAAATTTCAACTTTGTGGTAATTATCACAAGAATAATGGTATCTAGACATACCATTTTTCTATATCCCTAGCAAATAACCCTTTAAGAATTTTAAGCTAATTATAAATCAATCCTGATTGGTCTTGAGTATAAAAATAATCATAAATTGTAGGTATAAGTTCTCCTGGTACCAAAATTTTATCACCACAGGAACTAGTGGGCACATTGATTGGTCTTTGTAACCACAAAGCTGCAATAAGAATATCTGTAACCAAAATGATAACTTATTTCTGGTTATTGAATCCCAGAATCGAAAGGAGGGAACTCAGAAATAAGCAAGTCCAATTTTCTTGGAACTTGACCAAAAATTCTTTCTACCACGTCATTAACAAGTAGTCATCTGTTCTTTTTTGTCTAAGACTTTTAGGGAAAGGGAAACTGCTTCCTCTTGAGGCAACCTATTCAACTTTTAGAATTAAGTGTTCAGAAATTTTTTCTTTATATCACATTTATCCTTATATCAAGCTTATATATCTAACTGTGTATTGTTCTAATTCCTTTTTCACAAGATTGATGTTCAAGTACTTAGAGATAGCTAAAGGGATTTAGGCAGGCACTTTGGAACACTTAGAGTTTGACATCAAATTGGCATCAAAGATGCCAGTCATCTTGACTAAGTCAGCTGCCTAATTTAAATCCAATTCATTCAAAATTTAAGACATCATCCTAGTGATATCATCTTTCCTCTTTGAAAAGGAAGGATTAACAACAAGGATAGTTATCATTAACTTCTTTCCCCTCAACTTTCTAATATCTTTCTTTAAACATCCACAGCACCTTTAGCAAACCTTGTTTATTGTAATCTCCATTAGTTGGCTAAGTAATATTTGTTGAGTGCTTATTATAAGTTAGTGCTGTGCTAAATACTGAGGGTACCAAGAAAGGAGGTGGGACCTGAACCAATCTCTGTTGCCTAGGAGCTCACAGTCTAAATATGCAGACAATTATGTGCAAACAGCTATATAGACATAGGTAGATAGATAGAGAATATATGGGAGCAATCTCAAACAGGTGGCATTAAACTTAAGGAGGATGTGAAAAGGCTTTTTCAGAAGGCGGGGCTTTAAATGAGACTTATTGGAAACCAGGGAAGTAAGGAAGCAAGGATGAAGAAGAACATTCCAGGCACTAGGGTAGCCAGGGAAAGTGCTAGGAGTTATGAGATGAGGAACAACAAGAAGAATATGTGGAGAGGTGTAAGGTATAAGAAGACTGGAAAAGTAGGTTATGAAGGACTTTGAGGATGAAACAGAGGATTTTATATTTGAGTCTGGCAGTAATAGGAAACCACTGAAGTTTTTTGAATAGAGGTTTGACTCAAGTATTGGATTTGGAGTCAGAGGACTTGAGTTTATTTTCTGACTTTGCTATTTTCTGCCTGTGTTAGTTTGGACAAATCACTTAATCTCTATGAGCCCAGTTTCCTCAACTATAAAATGAGAAAGTTAGAATAAATGTCCTTGAAGAGTCCCCTTGATTCCTAGATCTATGATCCTATGATTAGGTTTTCCTTGGCAACACAACATAGTGGCTAACATGCAAGATTTGTAGTTAGGAAGAGCTGGGTTTTAATTCTATTTCAGATATTTAATAACTGACCGGCCCTAGGCAAGTCACATAATGTCGCTAAGTTTCAGTTTCCTCATTTGTAAATATGATTATAGCACATATTTCATGAGATTCTTGTGCGGAACAAAGATGATGAGTTTTGTTTACCTTAAAGTATTGTATAACTGTGAGCAATTATTATTCTCTAAATTGTGCTGACCCAGACTGAACACATTACTCCATATTTGGTCTGCCAAGGCACAGGACAATGAGATTATCATTTCCTTTTTTGAACTCAGAACTTTCTTTTTTTTTCCCTTAGGCAATTGGGGGTTAAGTGACTTGCCCAGGGTCACACAGTTAGGAAGTGTTGTGTCTGAGACCAGATTTGAATTCAGGTCCTCCTGATTTCAGGATTGGTGCTCTATCCATTGCATCACTTAGTTGCCCCAAAACCAGAACTTTCTTAATGAATCCTACCTAAGATTTCACTAGGTTTTTTTTTGGATTGGCACTACTAATTTATATTAGAATAATAGATTTCAAGTTGTAAATGACCTCATAGATAATCTAGTCTCAGAGTCAGCAAACTACAACCTGTCAGCTCTTTTTTATATGCCAATGAGCTAAAAATGGCTTAGTTTATGCAAAAACTATTTTTTGCTTTCCAGTCATACAAAAAGAGGTGAAAGGCCATATTTGATCTTTGGATCATAGTTTGCTGATCCCACCAACTCCTTCATTTTACAGATAAGGAAAAAGAGGTCCAGAGAAGTTGATTAACTTGTCCAAAGTCACTCAAGTAGTTAAGTAGCAGAAACAGGCTTTGAACTCATTTCCTCTCATTTCAAATTCTGGGCTCATTCCACTGCTGTACCATTTAAATTGAATTGAAGGCTAAGATGGAAAAAGAAATGAGAGTTATGCAAGAGAGAGTTTGGAAAAGTAAGGACAAAAATTGACTAAAGAAAACAATTTCTTAAATAATACAATTGGTCAAATGCAAAAAAAAAATCCACTGAAGAAGACAATACATTGAAAAGTAGAATTAATCAAATGGGAAAAGATGTAAAATCTAACTGAAGAAAATACAATGGGAAAAGAGACATAAAAGCTAAGTAAAGAAATTGAAAACCAGAACTAGACAAATAGAAGTTAATGATTCTATAACAAATAATCTAAAAAGAAGGAAAAAATGGACCAAAAATGTAAAATATCCCATTGAAAAAAAAAATAGCTGACTTGGAAAACAGATCCAAGAGAGACCACTTTAAAATTATTGGTTCATCTGCATGCCATGTCCGGGAAGGAAAGAGGGATGAGCATTGTATGAAGCTCAGTCTCATCAGTTTTGACTTGGAGAGGTAATAATATATTCACTCAGTTGAAAATAGAAATTCATCTTACCCTATGAGGAAGTAGGAAGAGAATGGGGAAAGAAAAAGAAAGGGCTGGATAGAAGGAAGAGCAGAAACACTAGGAGAAAGGGATAAGAAAAGTGAAGGGGGACAATAGAAGGGAAGGCAGGTTGAGAGTTCAGTGAGTCAGAAACAAAACACTAGTAAAGAGGGACAGGGTGGAAACAAAGAACAAAAGTGTATACAGGTGAGAAAATAGGATAGAGGAAAATACACAACTGGTTACCTTAACTGTGAATATGAATGACATGAACTGTCCCATAAAATGGATGCAAATAGCAGAATGGAGTAAAAAACAGAATCCTATAATATGTTACATGTTTACATATTAAATATGTAACATGCATACATATTAAATATGTAACATGTAGTATGTTGCATATTTAAAACAGAGAGATACATACAGAGTAAGGATAAAAATCTGGAGCAGAATTTATTATGCTTCAGTCAATGCAAAAAAAAAAAGTAGGGCTAGCAATACTGATTTCATATTAAGCAAAAGCAAAAATAGATCTAATTAAAAGAATTAAGAAAGGAAACTATATCTTGTTAAATGATGCCATGGACACTGAAATGGTATCAATACTAAAGGTTTATGCACCAAGTAGGACAGCATCCAAATTCTTAGAGAAGAAATTAACCCAGTTAGAGGAAGAAATAGAAAGCAAAACTATACTAGTGGGAGATCTCAACCTCCCCCTCTCAGAATTAAATTAATATAATCACAAAAGGTTAGGGAAATTAATAAAATCTTAGAAAACTTAAATAGATGAATAGATATCTGGAGAAAATTGAATAGGGAATATAAAGGAATACACCTTTTTTCTCAGTAGTACATGGGACCTACACAAAAATTGACCATGTATGAGGGCATAAAAACCTCATAATCAAATGCAAAAAGGTAGAATTAGTAAATGCTTTCTTTTTAAATTACATTGAAATACAAATTACATTTAGCAAAGGGCCAGGGAAAGATAAATGAAAAATTAATTAGAAATTAAATATTCTAATTCTAAAGAATGAGCAGGTGGAACAACAAATCACAGAAACAATCAATAATTTCATTAAGAGAATGACCACAATGAGACAACATATCAAAACCTATGAGATGCAGCCAAAGCAGTTTTTAGAAAAAATTTTATATATCTAAATAGTTTCATGAAAAAATAAAGCAAGAAGAGATCAGTGAATTAGGCATGCAACTAATAAAGCTAGAAAAAAGAACAAATTAAAAACTCCAATTAAAAACCAAATTAAAAATTCTGAAAATCAAAGGAGAGATTAATACAATTGAAAGTAAGAAAATTATTGAATTAATTAATAAAACTAAGAGTTGGTTTTATAGAAAAAATAGATATGTCTTTGGTTAATTTGATTATAAAAGGAAAGAAAAAGCCAAATTACCAGCATCAAAAATAAAAAGAGTGAGCTTACCATCAATATAGAAGAAATTAAAGCAATAATTAGGAACTATTTTGCCCAACATATGCCAACAAATCCAACAATCTAATTGAAATGGATGAATATTTAAAATATATATCTCTCCCAGATTAACAGAAGAGGAAATAAATTATTTGAATAATCCAAGAAATTGAACAAGCCATCAAAGAACTCCCTAAGAAAAAATCTCCAGGGCTAGATAAGTTTACAAGTGAATTCTACCAAACCTTTAGAGAACAACTAATTCCAATACTGTGTAAACTATTTTAAAAAATAGTCAAAGAAAGAATTCTGCCAAATTCCTTCAATGAGACAAATATGATGCTAATTACTAAATCAGGAAAAGCCAAAATAGAGAAGGAAAATTACAGTTCAGTCTCCCCAATGAATGCAAAAATTGTAAATAAAATATTAGCAAAAAGATTACAACAACTTATTAACAAGATAATACACTATGTCCAAGTGGGATATAAACCAGAAATTCAGGGCTGATTCAATATAAGTAAAACTATTGGCACAATTGACCATAACAAAACTAACAGACATCATATGATAATTTCAATATATGCTGAAAAACGTTTTAACAAAATAGAGTACCCATTCCTATTAAAAACTCTACAGAGCATAGGAATAAATGGAGTTTTCCTTAAAATGATAAGCAGCATCTATCTATTTGTAATGGGGAAAAGTTAGAAACATTTCCAATAAAATTAGGGATGAAACAAGGATGCCTATTATCACCAGTATTATTCAGAATTGTACTAGAAATGTTGACTTTAGCAATAAAAAATTAAAGAAATAAGAATAGGTAATGAGGAGACAAAATTATTACTCTTTGCAGATAATATGATGGCATACTTAGAGAATTCTAGAGAATCACCGAAAAATCTACTTGAAAAAATTAAGAGCTTTAGTAAAGTTGTAGAACATAAAATAAACTGAAACAAATCATTAGCATTTCTATATTTTACTAATGAAGTCCAGCAACAAGAAATAGAAAGAGAAATTCCATTTCAAATAATTATATACAAAATAAAATGTTTGGGTGTCTGCCCGCCAAGACAAAGCCAGGAACTATATGGAAACAATCACAAAACACTTTTCACACAAATAAAGTCAGATCTAAACAACTGGAAAAATATCAGTTGCTCATGGGTAGGCTGAGCTAATAAAATTAAACAAATGATCATTCTACCTAAATTAGTCTATTTGTTCAGTGTTATACCAATCAAACTGCTAAAAATTATTTTATAGCACTAGGAAAAACAGTAACAAAATTCATCTAGAAGAACAAAAGTTCAAGAATATCAAGGTAATTAATGAAAAACAAATGTTAACGATGGTGAACTAGAAGTATCGGACATAAAACTCTATTATAAAGCAGCATATGGTACTGCCTAAAAAAGAATGGTGGATTAGTAGAATAGGTCAGTACACATGACACAATAATCAATGACTATAGTAATCTAGTGCTTGATAAACTTCAAAACTCCAGCTTTTGGAATAAGAACTCATTATTTGACAAAAATTACTGGGAAAACTGGAAAATAATATGTGAGATACTCACCACAGACCTACATCTCACATCCTATATATGCCAAAATAAAATAAAAATGGGTACATGATTTAGGTGTAAAAGGTGATACTATAAGCAAGTTAGGAGAGCAAGGGATAGTTTACCTATCAGATCATTGGAGAAGGAAGGAATTTATGGCCAAAGATGAACTAGAGAACATTATTAAATACAAAATGGACAACTTTGACTGCGTAAAATTAAAAAGATCTTGCACAACCAAAACCAATGTAGCCAAAGAGAAGCAAAAACCTGGGGAAAAAGTTTTTACTGATAACTGAATCAAATTTATAAAAATACAAGCCATTCTCCAATTGATAAATGATCAAAGGATATGATCAGACAATTTTTAGATGATGAAATTAAAGCCATCTATAGTCATATGAAAAAATCCTCTAAATCACTATTGATTAGAGAAATACAAATTAAAACAACTGTGAGATACTACCTCATTCCTCTCAGATTGGCTAAGATGACAAGAAAAGATAATGATAAAAGTCGAAGAGGGTGTGGGAAAATTGGGACACTAATACATTGTTGATAGAGTTGTGAAATGATCCAACCATTCCGGAGAACAATTTGGAGCTATGGTCAGCAGTGCCACTACTGGGTCTGTATCCCAAAGAAATCATAAAAGAGGGGAAAGGACTCATATGGGCAAAAATGTTTGCAGCAGATCCTTGTGCTGGCAAAGAATTGGAAAATGAGTAGATACCCATCAATTAAGGAATGGCTAAATAAATTGTAGTATATGCATGTAATGGAATATTATTGTGCTATAAAAATGAAGAATGGGCTGATTTTAGAGAGACCTGGAAAGATTTACATGAATTGATGCTGAATGAAATGAGCAGAACCAGGAAAACATTGTACACAGCAACAACAAGATTGTACAATGGTCCGCTATGACAGACTTGGTCCTTTTCAGTGGTTTAGTGCTCCAAGGCAATCCCAATAAACTCTGTATAGAAAACATCATCCATATCCAGAAAAAGAAATATGAAGACTGAATATAAATCAATACATATCATGTTCACTTTTTTCCCCTTTTTCTTTTGTGTTTTTTCCTCTTGTGGTTTTTAACTTTCATTCTGATTTTTTTCTCCCAACATGATTCATAAAGAAATATATTAAAAAATGAATATACATGTATAACCAAAAAAGATGTTTTTACATGTAATTAGGGAAAATAAAAAGAAAAAAGAAAAGAAAAATGCTATCTACATCCAGAGAACAATGAAATCTTAATGCAAATTAAAGCATATTTTTCTCACTTTCCTTATTTTCTTGATTTTTTTGCATTTTTTGTAACATGGTTAATATGGAAATATATTTTTCAAGACTTCACATATATAATTGATATTATATTGCTTGCTTTCTCAATGGATAGGGGAGAGAATTTTATTAATTTCATAATTAATCAATTATTAATTTATTTATTAATAAATAAAAATATAATTTAAAAAAGGAATCAGTGTGATGAAATGAAAGATTCTTGGCAATGCAATGAGATATAATGATTTCAAATCTTATCTCTGATTAATATGTTAAAAAGTCTGAAAAAGTACAATTGTAATAACTGTGAATCTCCCACCTCCACAAAGGGGTAGGTTAGCATTGTCTTCTCTTATCTCTTCATTTGAGTACTACTTGATCTTTATAACTTTGTTATATTCACTTCTAAATTTTGTGCTGTAGTTCTTTCCATTTATGATATTTTATTTACTATGTATTTTGTTTACTTGTCCTTGCTTCTCTGTATTTATTTTTCATGTCATTTCTTATAGCACAGTAGTATTCCATTACATTCATGTATCAAAATTTGTTTAGCCATTTCCCAGTTGATGCCCATCTGCTTTGTTTCAAATTCTTTGCTAAAACAAAGTATTGTTATAAATATTTTAATGTGTATGTAGACTTTCTTCTTATCAATAGTTTCTATAGAATACCAAACCCAGTAATGGTATTTCTAATTCAAAGGGTATAGGGTTTTAGTTACTTTATTTGCATTATTCCAAATTGCTTTCCAAAATGGTTGGATTGATTTACAGCTCCACCAACAAGGAATGAGTATGCCCATCAATCTGTGATCCCTCCAACATTGACTATTGTGATTTCAGGAGATGATTTTTGTCAATTTGGAGAACATGAGGTGAAACTTGGAGTTTTTATTTTCATTTCTCTTACTATTAGTGATCTGGAACATTCTTTCGCATGGTTGTGAATACTTTCCAATTCTTTTGAGAAACTGTTTTTTTCATATCTTTTGACAACTTATCTATTGGGGAATGCCTTCTATTAAGGAACAAATTCTTTCAAATGGTATTTCATTTTCTATGTTTAGAAGTTCTGGTCAGTTCTTTTTTATTATTTCCTACATTATAACATCAACTTTTTTTGTCCTGTTGTGTTCTTCTGGGAAATCTATGATTCTTAAATTGTCTCTCCATATTTTGTCTTCAAGATCATTATGTTTTGCTTACACAGAGAGCATTTTTCTTTGTTGTTTTCCTTCTCTTCTTCTAGATTGTCCTTCACTTTTCATTATTTGCATTGTCAATCTATTATTCTCTTCTTTATTTCTTTAGTGAGATTTGTCATTACAAATTCTATTTTTTTCTATCCTGTCCATTGTTTGTTCTGTGCAGACCATAAATTTTATTTTCATTATTCTCATTTCTCTTTTGAACCATTCAGGAATAATATGTTTGGTTCTGTGTTCTCATATTCCACAGTGTTAATCACTTTTCTTTGTTTCAGAGTATTTATTCATAAATCCCTGAACTCATCAACTAGATCTAGAGGCTATATTTCTTTTTGTTGTTAATAGTTTTCCTATTGACTTATCTGCTTATGTTCAAGATCTTTGAGTTTTTTTTTCCTAAACTCTTTGGTAATTCTGGTTCATTCCCTTCTCCCAATTTTCCCTTATTCCTTACTTTTTGACTCTGTCCCTTCTGATAATGCTTTCCTAGGAGAACGGGGAATTTCATTTTCTTCTCCTGCTGAATGTTTCATGTTTTATTAGCTGAGGTCTCTGCCTCCAGCTGACTTTTGGATCGACAGAACTGGCCCGAGGTAAATACAAGCTATTTCTCTTAGGTTCCAACTCCTTCTGTTCCTCAGTTCTGTAACCAGACACCAACAGTGAAGAGAGCACTATGGAGTTGACTGCCATGACATTGGCTGGCTGTCAAGGCCCCCAGAAGGCTTTTGTTCCTGAAAGGCTTCTACTGTACTGGCTGATGGTCACAGCCTAAATAAACCTGCAGCTTGGAGCCAGGGTTTCCATGGCACTGGAAAGAGCAAGAAGGAACTTGGATGTGGGATTGTTTTATTTTATTTTGTTTTTTCAAGACCATATGTTAGATCCTTAGGTCTGCTAGTGCAGCTTTGCTGTCAATAGCTTGGGAGGTGGGTGAGAAGTTCTGGGTGAGTTCAAGGACAGTGAGCATCATTTCATGTCTGTGTGCATTCTAATCTCCTTTTGGATTTTGGATGTCCTAAGCTATGGAGACAGATGAAGTTGCTTTGGCACATAGTTTCTGTTTTAAAGAAATTTGGGAAATCATGGGGATCAGAGGAAATATCTAGTCTGCCATTTTGTTGCTTAAGTGATTCTAAGTAACCAAAAACTTATTTACGAATTGTAGCAGACAGCATATAAAGGGGAGCTGAAAAGAAGGGAATGGGGAAAGAAGTACCTAGGGTACCTTGCAAAGTGTTGAGGATGGGGAATAGCTTCTATGGACTCTTTCTTAAAATGGAAGTTTCAAGAAGAACTCACCAAAGGGAAAGGGAGACCACAGAAGACAGTTATAAAGAATGCGTAAAGACTGAGCTAGATCACTTTCTTAAAATGGGAATTCTGGAAAACACCCACCAGTAAGAGAAGGGGCCCACAAAAGTCTTCATGAGCCTCAGTTTTCTTCCTACAAAATGAGGAAGACTGATGGCCTTCTGAACTTCTTCCCAACTTTAGTTCTATGACATTTGGAGTTTCTGACTACATTTGTATATAAGTGCTATTTTCATGTTCTAATTGGTTGGATTTAATTAAGGCCCAAAGAAAAAAATATAAAATAGATTCCCCTTAACAATCTTCCTAATGATGATATCCTACTGGTTAGCTATCAGATATAGGGGTGGAGATCGACTTGGGGACAAGTTTGTCGACAGCAGGTATCATGTCTATTCTGTTTTGTTTATTTGTTTTTTTAATTTCCTGAGTCTTACATAGTACTCTGCATATTATGGCTCAATTAATATTTGTTAAAAAATAACCATGGGTAAAAGGATTGAGGGAAGATATAGTTCAAGGAAGCCAATAGCAGTCAAATAGTTAGGAGAGATTTATTCTGGAAATAAAGATCTGATTTCCTTGACAACTGATTGAATGCAACAGTCCCATGACAGTTTTGATAGTTTCTTGACTGGCATTTTACTTAAGGTTCAGAGTAAAAAAATTTCACCCTGATTCAACTATATGGATTTTTTTTCCATTTTGAGAATTTAAATATTTCATAGCTTTATCAAATAAAATACTTTCTTGCTTTTACTGAAATATTATAATGTGAATTTTTTATTATCTTTTTTTTCATAAATAGCTTGGAAAAATATGACTTTTAATCTTACACCAGAGACTGAAAAAATTACTTTCCTCATCTCTGCTGTAACAGAGTGTTGTTTGAGTGCACTTTCTAATTTTTAGTTTCACTGTTAATATCCGAAATTATGCCTCTTCCAAAATCCATATTTTAAAATGCCTTACAATGTCCTATTCTGAGATGCATTACATGGTATCCTGATGAATTTTTAGCACCTAAGTCACAAACACACTCACTGGCAGTTACTTAAATGTTCACACGAAACATCTGTCCATCTGTTTGTTGTTGGATTTTTTTCCCCAGAATATTTTTTGAATATGTTATAACTAACATATTTTGGGGCCTTTTTTTGGAGAGAAGCATCTCTTCTTTTAACTTGGTGAATAGCCTTATGACTGCTGAAAGCAAACAAATATACATATATGACAAAATTGTGATTATAGGCAGTTTTAGCATCTCAAACTGTCATTCTGGGAGGAAGGGAGAAGAATAAGATGGAAATTAGATAGGCATTATATCAAAACAATTAGATCAGCCCAAAAGTATATATGTACGATATTGGAGAATTGGCACAGTGACATGACGTAAGGTAGTGACCATCATTAATGTCACACCCTTTATATTATACCTCCCTCAAGGCCAATTTACATCTTACTCTTTTTGTAAGTCTCACTAGCTCAAACTTATCCTGGCAGAT